>VZUI01040050.1:0-110887 GCA_013401135.1 Cettia cetti | reverse complement strand
CTATCCTATCCTATCCTATCCTATCCTATCCTATCCTATCCTATCCTATCCTATCCTATCCTATCCTATCCTATCCTTGTATAATCTGCATTAGAAACTTACCAGTATTTTCTGCCTTGCCTTGGTGTTGTAGGGATGTATAAGGCTTTGATGATTTTTTTCACACCTGTATGATCTATTATGTTATTTGTAATATTCCTTCCCCCATAGCATACTTGCAGTTGCTCAGAAAACTTTCTTAACCCATCAGGCCTTAGCTGTAAAAAGAGAGATGCCTGAAGTTTTGTTCAGCATTTCTGTAGTATAACCACTGGTATGAGGCACAATGGAAGGACTGCCATGTCAGGTCTGTCTTGCTCAATACACCCATGGCGTCAAGGAACCTATTGTTAACCTTTGCCAGGCTCTGTCAAGCTGAGTATGCACAGTGCCATGAGATGGAAGCTTGACTGGGGGAGTCCTAACAGTGTGACAGGACCTCTTTCCATTCCATTTTACTGTCCTGTCTCCAGACAGAGAAAAATGGCATCAGAGATGCCTTGTTTGAAACGACCCTTTGGCCCTCTGTTCTTACATTTTTTGAACACCTTGACCCTCAAGCCTCTCTTTTACCTTGATAATCATATGCAGTAATTTTCTTGGTTTCTCCACACCTAGCCCCTGGTACCTGTCCTAGGTAGGAAATTCAGTCAGGACTCTGGTCTAGGAAAGAGTAAGTTGAGAGTGAGCATTTAATCCCAGTATTTTCAGTGACTGCCATTTTAGGCATAGGTTTTACTACTTGGTTTGATTTTTTCATTTGACTGGAGGTAGCTAATAAAAATTCTGTCTTTTAACATCACAGTCATAACTATTTTCATGCAAAGTGATAATACAACACAATGTGAACAAAGTGCATATGCCACGTCTGGAACACCAACATTAATTGCCTCAGATGTAGAGGCAGAGGACAATCACTCAAAACAAGGTATGATTCAGGGTTAAGATATGGGAAATGTGCTTTTACAAAGTTTTTTCCCAACCATTTCAAATTTATAAAATAAATATTGGCATCTGCAGACAAATGCCAGAGAGCATGTAGCAATTTGACGGACCTACAACCAATTCTACACTTGTTTTTGCCTACAGGATATGAGGAAGTGATGAAAGGTGTGCTCAGCCTTGAGTGGGTCACCCTGTTTTGGTAGCTTGAATTCAGAATGCATATGCATACCTAAGCGGTTTAATTCCTATGGAAAAGGAATATATTTTAGTAACTGAAGTTGGGTTCTTCAAGAGAATTGATGCTTCTGGCAGACCATGATTCTCTTACCTTGTGGTGTACTGAGGCTGGCTGGTGAACCTTTGACCGTGGGAAGAAAAACAGCTGAATCTGTTGCTATTCCTGGTGTTTCCAATGGGGAATTCTGCATTAAATGGATGATATTCAGTACTGAAGAAAGGTAAATGGGAGAGAAAAACTTACTTTTTCCCCTCTGTACAAGTTGGGTGTTTTGCTTTAGGCAGCACCCTGGTGAACATTGTCTTCTCAGAGAAGTGTCTTGCACCTGAACAAGAAGTATATAGCAGCTGGAGCTTTTTCCCACTACAGAAAGTGTGTGTCAGTTACATTTATACTGTAAAATGCACCAGAAATTAATTTCAGGGTAGTTTTCTTCATTAATAAATCCAGAGGAAAAGCTGAAGTTTGCCTGTTGTCTGCAGCTGTTTTGTACAGTTTCAGTTGATCTTCAAAGCTCAAGTGTAGTTTCATTACAAAGTCTTGAAATTGAACTTTAAAGGATTTTTCTTGTTTGAAGATAAAGCCTGTCGTAATTCCTCTGGAAGTTGAAGATTTAAATTTTGGGTTGCTTTCATTGTTTGGGCATTTTTTTGAGCACATATGAAACATTTCAAAGGAAGATTAAGGAAAATGTGCTCTTGATATACAAAGTCCTATCCATTCTGTGTTTTCTCATCGTGTTTCTTAGTAGTTCTTATTTTCTTTTGGACCATGAGAAATATGAACCACAGGTTCATATTAAAAGATACCTTTTAATCAAAGTTTTTTGGTAAATAAACACGTTTTTGTGAATTAACAAGGCTGTCTTTCTGTTGCTCCTTTTTTTTTTCCCTCTATATGTTTTTCTGCTTTTGTCCTTACTGTGGTGGAAAAGGTGAATTGTAATCTGTAAAGGAAAATAGTGAAGGACCTTTGGATGGTGACTTGAAAAATCTTTTAATTTGCCAATAATTTATTTAAATTGTTGTGAAGAGTCTTGCCTATGGAGCAGAAGTCACTGCAGCACCTGCTGGCTTTTATTATATTTATCTTAAGATGGAGGTGCTAGTTTTCAGGTGTACTCCATGGCCTGTCCTAACAAACATGTAGGGGAAATCTGAACTTTAGATCAGTTAATATTAGGTAACATGTCAGAGTAGAAATATCTCACATTCCCGTCAGGCAGTGGGACTAGAGAAAGAGCTCTTGTTTAGAAGAACGTAGCTCACAGGCATCTTAAAGGCTAGCAAAGATGTATTTTTTAATCAGGTACATAAATAAAAACCTTGGAAGCCTTGATCTTGTGTAAGCACTTTACTGTTAGGCTTTGAAGCTTTTAAAGTAGTTATTGTTTAAAACTTCTAAATTAAAATACAGCTGATAGCTATAATACTGAAGATCCTTAGGACTCAGGGGCCCTGAAGCATGATGTTTCAGAGGATGCGTTTTCCAAAGATTTGAATATTTCTTGCAAAGCACCTCTTGCTGCTGGAGAGGACTCAGGGTGAACACAGGTGTTCATAACTTACCTCGGAATCTTTGTTAACTACATCACAGGGTTTTAAAGCTTTCATGAGATTTTGATCAACACCTTGTATTGCATTTGGAAGAGAAGAGGAAACTAGTGTAACATACATGTTGTCATTCTGCTGAGCTCATGGTTTCAGCAGCTGCTTACACCTCCACTTCCTTTACTCAACCTGTTTTGATTTGTCTGTATGATATTGCACATAATCTAAAGTTTTTGTCTTTTTCCCTTTTCCTGGGACTGAGATAAGATTTGCAGCTGGTAACGTCTGGTGTGTTTGTCATGTTCGGTCTTGAATTGGCTACTAAATGTGACAATGCATAATTGACTTTTCAGGAATAGTTGCTTTTTTAAAGGGTTTCAGTTTGCTCTGTGAATAAGCATCATTGCCTGCTTAATGCTATTTTTTCAGAATTTCTGATCCAACTGATTTATGACACTTGAACTTTCCAAACTAATCTGTAGTTTATGTGGATCTTATGCTTTGTCAAGGACACACCGACTACCCATAAAAATTGTTTGAAAAAGGAATCTCTGCTTTTAAGTCAACAGCAAACAATGATGTAAAAAAAGTTAGTTGTTTGCTCTGTTCCCACGGGTGGCTGAGATGGGTTGCAGTCACACATGCCATCTTATTGTTCTCCTCCTAAAAATGTTACCAAAGAAAATGGGGTTTAAATGATTGTTTACATGACAGTTGTGCCTTCAGAAGAGAGGTTTAAGTGGGGAACTCTGGTCTCAATCTGGACCATGACTAAATTTTGTCTGGGTGCCAAACCAGGATCCCAAAAATCTGCTCTCTCCTGAGGCCATGCGTAAGACTTAGTTGCCTTTCTGCTTGGCATAGTCTGGAGGGGTATTTGGAGCATGCCAACCACAGCTGCAGGCATGGCACAGGAGCAATGCATGGTTTTCGTTTCTAACTCTTGGGGCTTAACATTTTCTAGTCTTCTCCACCTTTTCTCTTTGTGGAGAATGTAGGGCTTTTTCTTCATGAAAACCAATGGCACCATGTTTGGCAAAATGATGCCAGGAGCTGGGCATTTAGGCATAACAAATAAAAGTGTTGTTCCTATGGAGAAACAGCGGTTGGTGCTGTGTCAGTAGCAAAGGTGAGGGTGGGATGTGGACAACACATTCTGGACCCTGTTAGCTCCCTCTTCAGACTGCAGTCCTGTTGCCTCAATTGGCTTGTTCCATTCATCCCCTCCTTGACATGCAGATCTCCATTTGCTTGTGGTAAATGAGCAGGATTTGTATTCTTTAAAGGACACTCTGGTAGTTTTGTGCATTCCTACTTCTCTCTCACCCAGGCTTAACTGTGCCTTTTTACATCCTGACTTGCAGGACACAAGCCATCAACATGCTGTTGTTGAGTTGTCTCTGAACTCTCCGTGTGTTCTCATCTACATTTTGGGTCATGTTTTGGCTTGATCCAGTGTATTTACCCAAATGCCATACATCTCACACTTCCAAAGACTGATTCTGTCACAGTCTGAGGGCAGTAAACTCCCTTCTCCTTTAAGACTGATTAACTTAGTCCCTACCCTTATAATCACTGTATATGGTCTCTCCAAAGACTTCCTCCTCAAGCATCAAAAACTACCCTACAAGCCTTTCACTTAAATTTTTAGCAAATGGCATTTTCAAGCCACTCCCAGATGTCTCATCCTACAAATAGCTGTTTAGTTTAAAGCTTCTTGAGAAACATGAAGGAATTCCTGTATTACTGAGTTATGAATAAAACTTCACTCATAAAAAATTCCTTCCCTGCGTTCTCTAGGGTTAACAGTTGCATTTTAATCGTGGCTCTTAAGGAACTTTGTTTTGGTATTTAAAACAAAAAAGAAAAGAGAAAGAAAAATCGCTTTGTGTGTTGGTGCCCCCTTGGTATCAGTTTGAAGCTGTGTTAGTGGAGGACATAACCCAGCAGAGCATTAATTGAGTGGGAGGTTATTTCCTTTATTCATTTACATTTGCTGCCTTTTCACTCTCACTATATGTTCCCTTTTTAATGGATTTTAAAGATCATTTTGCATAGCATGCCAAGGTGTTGGAACAACTTCCTCGGCCTATTGCACCGGTGACTCCTGTGTACTTCTAGCCTATATTTGTAACTGGGGCATCTGTCTGAGTCTTGCTGTCTCCATTCATGTCTGTCATCCTTTCAAGTACTGTGCTGTTCCTTTTCACTTCTAACCTTACTGAATCATCATGGAGAGCTGTATTCTATGTCTATGTGTGTGTGTGTGTGTATATAAACATATACACACACACATACACACAAACACATGTATATAGAGAGTATATGTACTGTAAGTAATGAAGTGGTTACTGTTGGCCACAGTGTGCCTGCATTTTTCTTGAACTGGTGTGCTCATAATGCCCAGGGCTTTTAAATTACCCACTTTTCTTTGGGGATTATCAGCAGTCGCATTTTAGGTGAGTGCTCTGATTGAGCCTGAATGCATTTATTTGGCTGTTGTTATGTTAGCCTGGTCACAATGCTCCTGTCTTGAAATAATTTTCCCTTTATAACAAACTTAATTTTTTTTTTTTTTTGGTTTGTGGGTTGTTTTGTTGTTTTTTTTTTTTGGTGCCATCTAGTGAATGGTGCCTGAACCAGGAAAGCAGATTGATTTGGGAATTTTATTCCCTGTTCTAGTGCTGAGTTAAAGCGTTGCCTTGGGCAAGTGACTGCTGGTCTGCTTTCTCTTACATTTACTTGAGGCAATGATATTCATTTATGCATCTCCTGCAGCTGCTTAGCTGTGGTATGAATGCACAGGGTGGGTGGACCCACAGGACCTGTGGTAGCTAGCTAGAGTGGGTATCCTCGAGTACTTCTTAATCACTTTACATATATTTTTATTGTCCCCTTCCCAGACCAGATGGATTTGAAATTTATAGTTCTGAGAAACCTAATTCTTTTGCTCATACTGTATACAGCTTTTTTTTTTTAATAAATTTTATTTTTAATTCAGCATCTAATTTAATAAAGGATTCAATCAACTGGTATGTGCACTTAGGAAAGTGACAGAAAGCAGAGGCTTCCAGGGGTGCCAGGCAGATGAGCTGGCTTTAGGAGAGTGAAAGAATGAGGCAGCTGTAAAATAAAAGCTATCTTACAGTTAGCATACAACTACCATCATAGACAAAACGAATAATTTGCACTCTTTCTTCATCATGCTAGAATGTGATGGTGTTTCAGACCTCGTTACTTCTTTACTTCAATGGAGGATTAAGGCTTTATGACAGGTGACAGGTTTGATGACATCTGTTTTCCTCAGATTAAAAAAAAAAAGAGAATCCACCTGCTTCTCCTTTCATTTGGGGTCTGCAAAGGGTTAAGGACCTTGAATACAGACATATATGGTGCTGTATTGATATTATGTACTTTGTAATAGAAAACAGAACTTTCCAGGTCAAATATCAATAACATTCTATAAGCCTTTCTAGGAAAATATAATTAAAACCATTCAAAGCTGTTTCCCATAACTGAATTTACTGTGTTTTATTGATTTCAGTCCCACATCTACAATAGGATATTATTATTGACTTTTAGAGCTCTGCCTATTTTAAAAATAAAGAAAACACAAAATCAGGTGGTGGTATTCCTTTTATTAGAAATCATGTCCTCCTTTCTCCCTGAAGCAGAGATCATATTGAATTGTTTGAACAAGAAAATGGTGGGGTAGACCTTCAGCTGGTTTAAATTGTCATAGTTCCACTGAAAGCAGCTAAACAAGAGGGCCATCAACTGAGAATCTGTTCACATTCTGCATTTAAGCCATTTATTCCTTTACACCCAAGGCTATCAGTTACAGCTCTATCTTTGGCTTTATTGTCAAGCTTTATTGACTTGTTTTCATATTCTATACCATGAGTAGGATTTAGATTAGGAAGCCACTAAATTGCTTAAATATTTCAGGCAGACTGAATTTGCTTCTCTAATTCTGTCACTCTCTGTCCTCAAAGCAAATATTAGTCATATCATCCACATTTAAATCAGGAGTATATTCCTTGAAACATATTATTTTCAAAATAAATATATTTTTGTATGTTTGGTAAGTTCTTAAAACCTGTTTCTTAGCAGAGCCTCTTTAAAAAAAGAAAAACACAATGTCTAAAAAGTTGAATGTTTATATAAAGTAGCTGATACTTTATCATATTCAGCAATCATATTTATTTTGAAGACTTTTACCAGATATTTAGTATGTCTGTGTTTTTTACATGAATGTGTCAGAGAAATATTTTTTTAGCTATAAATATTAAAAATATGGAGCTGTTTCTGCAAATATTACAGAAGCCTAAGAAAAACATTTTATGAGAATAGTTTTATTGCTGTTGGTTGTGGGTAGCTTGGCACTTAGGTTAATCACACACTATCTGATCAATATTTAAGTTTTTAAAGAAGTCAGACATATGGAGATGTCTAAAATAGATGTGTGTGCACACCTACCCACAGATATATATATATCTATATAAAGAAGAAGTGGGTGTAGAACCGTACAAAGAATTTAAAATATTTTATTTCCATAAAGTTCAATATGCTTCGGTAGTATTGGTCTAATTTTCCTGACTTCTAAAGTTCCCAGAAGTTTATAGGGATTGCATTCTAGAAGAGAGGGAAGAATTCAGACAGTTTCCTTTCTGTTTGCATTGCAACTCAAATAAAGTACCTAGATTTAACATTAACTTCCTTTAAAAACAGTCAGACACAGATATTTATTGTTTGTGACAACCTGGAATATTTTTAGTCCACCAAAGGCTTTTTCTAATGCAGTTGGGACTTAGTTGTTATAATAAGGAACACCCCTCATGTCCCAAGGCAGACAGTGGCAGCACTTAGAAATACCTGATGGTCAGTGGTAAATGTATTCTGAAGGAGATGAGGTAAAAGAAAATAAGTATGAAAGTGTTAAGAGCTGAACAGGCATACTGTAAAAATTAATTTTTTTTTTCTCCTTCAGCAAGTACTTGGTTTCCTTATTACAACTTATTACATACATGTGCAGTTGGGAGACAGAAAGACTTCTGTATGAACCATAATTATTCCTTCTGCTCTCAAAATTACTATAATTCTGTGCTTGAGCTTTAAAATTACATTCAAAAGATAATATGAGCTATTGTCCTTGTTGCTGTTTCATCTGAATACTCAACTAGGAATTCATTTTTGTGAATAGTATCTTAATTTATTTTTCAGGTAATTTTAAGTCACCTGCAAATTGCAGGCAAGTCTGAGCCATAATTTTTGTATTTAATGTTTTGAAAAATATTTCAGTATTTCAGTTGGAAATGCAGAAACTTTTACACTTGAAGTATTTGTTTAATATTGTAATAACTGTATGTTTGGTTGTCTATATTTTCTGCTCATGATATTAGAAACTACATTAGTATGTAAGAAGAGCCAGAATAAATAATTTAAAAATCTGTGGAGTTGTTGCATCATTTTCATTAGTTAGTCCATGTCATTTCTATTTTCTTCCTGTCTAGCTTAAAAATGGCTCCGCAGTTTGATTTTAGATTAATATATGTCTTTTTCTAAAAAAGGTGGTGGTGGTAAAGTATTTGTCAAGAGGAATGTATAGGCGTTTGGTGGACAGTCCTGCTGTTCTCTTACCTTTAGACAAAACTGCTTATAAACAATCCAGAACAGACTGGGCAATGGCTATAGATTTTCAGTAACACAACTCCCTCTTTTCAAATCTGATAGTGCTGTGCTGTCCTGTGCCATCTCAAGGAGGATTATTGTTTACAGGCATTATGGTATCATTTAATGCTCTTCCTTAAAAGTTCACTGTTTTAGCATACAAGTGGCATGAGGAAGATGAAAACAAACAGATGCATATTATTAAGAGACAACAGGAAAAACAGTCTGCTTCTGACCTGCATCACTTGTTTTCGGTGTAACTTCCCTTTGTCCCCCATTTTTCACACAGCCCATGAATACTTAGAAAAAGACATCATTAAATCAAATTTTTACACACATATATAAATTCAGCAGAGTCAATTACTTGCCTAGGCCTGGCACTTTCATATTTTTAACTCTTACATATCATGCTCTTTGTATCGTACTTGCCGTGTGAGAAGCATCACTGCAGTATGCAAAGAAATTGTTATTGCAGTAACATATGCAGTAGAATATTTTTTCCAGCTCAAATTGATTATTCTCTTTATCTTTAGAATTACTGTGAAATGCTATGATTTTATTATCAGGCCTCATGAGGTAGTTAGAATATTGTGTAATACTTTTATGGGTTCAGAAACCAGACTTTACTGTATAAGAGTGGTTAATGCATATGGTTACACCCCCAAAGTTTCCAGTAACAATTACATTCCAAGAAAGGTGCTAAATATATTGCTACCAAGAATCTCCTGGTTTTTTCCTTCGTCAATCTTTGATGTCATTTGGGAGAGCCAAGAATTTTCACTTCACCTACTTAAAACTTTTAAACATTAAATAAAAATTCGCTTTATATTTTTATCCTATCCAGGAAGCCTGATCCTGTAGCTATCACCTGGCAAAAATTCCCACTGTATTAAGTGCAAGTCTTCCTTGTCAGGACTGCAGGCATAGGGCTGCAGTTATAGTCAGCCGTTTGTGGTGAAATTATCCCGAGTCCACACGAGGCTGCTGATGTTATTCTAGCTGAAAACTTCACTACAAAGGCACAAACCCTTGAAAATAAAATTTGCAAGATCACTTGTTTACATTTTATAATTCAGAGATGTAAACTGGTTGGTAGTGTTAGGATTATTGTTTGTTATAATTTAGAGATGTGCTAACCTTTTAGGGTTGGGGATTTTTTTGGGAAACAAGTTCTTAATGTCATTTTTTAATATGCCCAAAGCAAAAGCTGTAAATGGATTTAAAATCGTAACATACTTCTTCAGATCAGCATTATACTTACTACACTGTTTCTACCCACCTTACTTTACAAAGTGAGAGCAGATGATAATTGGGGTAGTTTGCAGGCAATAACAACCTGCATTTTCTCACAGGAGCCTTACTAACAGTGTGACATAAGGAAGGTAAAAGCAAATTGAATTAGAAAAACAGCAAACATTGTGTTTTATAACCCAAAATAAAATTCTTCAGCAGCAACTAGTCCTGTAATGTAATCCAATCTGTTTTAATACTGAGATTTTTCCAAGAAAGCAGGAAACAGTAAAGGGTAAGGCTTTCAAACCTCTGCTGTTTCGTTTACAGATCCCTTGTGTTAATTTAATGCTTCTAGGGAACTGGGGCTCTTTCTTTTTTCTCAGAATCCCTTCTCTAGGAAATACTGAGTGGTGTGGTGCTGAGAAACAGTCATGGTTTACAACAGATAAGCCAAAGGACCTGGCTTCAAATTCCACACTTCTCTGAGAAAACAAAATACTCCAATGCGTGCTTCTCTCTAAAACGGACGGTTTCTTGCTAACAGGCTACAGAAAATTTACCTTAGAAGGACCTTAGCAGATAGCTTCCTGGGCCTTGACATTTTTCCCCTTCTCCTATCCCTCCAATGCATGCACCAGCATCTAGCAGTTCAGTGCAGTCAGACTTTTTAAGCACAAAAGATAAATATTTACAGCTATTACTTTTGGAGCATTAGCCTGAAAGTTTTACAGGCACAAAATTCACAGTCCTGCTGGTGTGACTCTGCCAACTGCAACCCCAGCAGATGCAACATTGGCCCCTTCCCACACCCTGCCCAGAGCGTTTTCCCCATGCTTAGAACACCCCCTCTCTTTCCCCAAACCAGAGATACCCACCTGGATAATTGGATTTTGCAGCTAAAACTGATTTTGTCTGGAAAAAAACAGAATGAGTTGCTTGCAAAAACCCAGCCTGGCTGATGTCAGCCGTGTGCGTTAGCAGCCCAGCTGCTGCAGCTTTCGGAGATGCCTGGGCAATGCGTGCTTTGGCCTCTCGCCGATTCTTTTCCTTATTTTGCTGGTTCAAAAGGAGGGCTCGCAGTGTGACTTCTGAAATTACAACAGCCCTGGCTTCTGGGGTTTTGTTGTCAGTGAGGGTTTGGGGTGTAAGTTAGGGGGTTTGAGTGAGTCTGTGGGGTGCCCCATGGAGGGTGTCAGTAAGGCTTGGGGAAGAACATCTGCCATGAGCAAGCAGGAGGAGACATCTGGAAAGGGACCATCACTAGGGACACGTCTGTGGGACCACTCCTGGTGCTTGGAAGGGCAGGAAGAACAAGCTGTGGGGAGGAGTAAGGGAGGTACAGCAGGAAGGAGCAGCTGCCTGACCCCAGCTGCCTGTGCTGCCTGTCCTCCAGCAGGCTGAGGGTGATGGAAAACAAGGGAAATTGAGGCTAGGAAAGGGGAGAAGTTAGTCCTCCTCCCCCACGCCCCCACCAATATCTGAATCAGTAATTAGAATTTTGTGTTAATTTGCAGTAAAGTGAATTATGCAAAATTCCTCAATTTGGGACTGCTTTGCTTGCAAGAGGAAGAGAAAAGCTAAGATTAACAGCATGCTTTATAACCAGCAGGCTTTTCTGTCTTTTTTGCCTGTAGTTTGCCTGGCATGGCATGAGATTCTCAGGAATTTTGTTCTCGTGGTACAGGACACCCTGATAGATGAATACTTCTCCTATGGTCGTTGGTTTTGTCATTACTATGTAAAGGCAGGGTGAGTATTCAAGGCTGAGCTGTATCCTCTCCCAGCCTCAGTGCAGGACAAAAGGATCTCAGATTCAGGTGGGAGCAGACATTTGGCCCAAGGGAAGAACATTGCCCTTTATCACAGATTCTTGGTCCCAGTCCCACTGCTGGTGCCATACAGCTTAGGAAAGAAAGTTTAGCAAGCAATTGTAGGTGTGCCATCAAGAATCCTGTTGCAAGCCAGGGCAGGTGCAGCTCTCCTGAAGTCATGTTCATGGTTTAGGCTTATGGCTGTGAAATTAATTGGTAGTTCATGGGATTAGCAGCAGAGTGGGATGTTGTGGCACTCCAAAGATTTCCCAAGATCAAGGAAATATTTTGAGAATCTTCTTGGGGTTATTCCCATATAAGCAGAGGGAGAGAAGTCTCAATCCTGCAGTAGATAAAACACTGCCCTGATTTTCTTCCTAAACCTTTCCTGAGTTTTGATGTAGGAGGGAGAGCTCTGCATCTGTCTCATCATGGTTCAGTTTACACTTGCAATGTTCATTATGTGAGCTAATATCGAGGAGCACCAGAAGAGAAAAAACCCCAAGGAAATTCCAGTCTTAGAGGGTATAACACACTGAATACTGTACTTATGTTTGTAGCAGTTTTAGAGCTTAAATTTTCCTATGGCAAAAGAACTTGAATCCTGCAAAGAATTCTTGATAATGTAAAAATATCATGTCTACCAATTATGGAAACAAACTTTGAAAAACAAATTAGCAAGTCAAAAATCTGTAAAATAAACTTCCTCTTCTGCCTCTGCTATTTCCAGATTTTTATTTTGTTTTGTCATTTTGTTGTGTAAACCCCTCGGGGTTGGCAGTGTGGTGCAAAGTATCATTGATTTCTACTAAACTGTGTGTTGACTCTTTGAAAAAACATATTGTGGGGGGGTTTTTTTGGGTTTTTTTTTTTTTGTTGTTGGTTTTTTTTTTTTTTTTTTTGGTGTGTTGAACAGACTTTGAGAAAATACAAACATAAAAATCATAGAATCATTGAATAACCCACTGGGTTGGAAGGGACCTTAAAGATCATCTCATTCCAACCTCTCTGCCATGAGAGCTTGTTGCAATAAAGCAGACAGGACTCAGTTTCTTCATGCAGAAAAAGCCCATTCTTTATTCATAAAGCTCATATTTATATAGTTTTCAAAGACATCGTGTTTGACTCTGATTGGTTAGTAATTTTCTTGCCACTCAGTCCACTGGTTAGAAGATGCTTGTGTGTGTACATGCTAAGACTCTCTCTTTCCACAGGTGTTTACATTTTTTTCATTGTGGATTCTCATAGGACAGATCTTTTGTTATTACAGGTGCAACCTATTTATTGCTACAAGAATAAATTGTCATGCAAACTGATTCTCATTCCTCTGATTTTTCCACATGGGAAGTTAAAAGCTAGCTGCTAGTTTAGTTAAAGTAGCAGGGCCTAAACCATATTTTATAAGGCCCTTCTTTTATAATGTCTCTACCTGTTTGCAGCAGGAGCTCATGGGATATCTTTCGCTAGACCAAGTTGTACAGAGCCCCATACAATCTGGCCTTGAACACTTCCAGGGGTGTGGCATCCACAACTTCTCTGGGCAACTGGTTCCAGTGCCTCTACCTCTGAGTACCCTCTGAGTAAAGAATTTCTTCCTAATAAATGTTAGGAGGAGTGTTTACATATAAACATCTTCTTAAATCTAATTCTGCCCTCTTTCAGTGTAGAGTCATTCCCCCTTGTTCTGCCATTACATGCCCTGGTCAAAAGTCCCTCTCCAGCTCTCTTGTAGTCCCCTTTAGATACTGGCAGATGCTATAAGGTCTCCAGCCAGCCTTCTCTTGTGCAGACTGAACAGTCCTAACTCTCTCACCCTGTCTTCATACAATTTTGTCCCTGTGATGATCTTCATGGCCCTTCTGTGAACTCATTCCAGGAGGTGTAAGGATGGTCATATGAAGGCAGACGATGGTCCCTCTGTCTCAGCAACTTGTTTCCAATTAGGATTGTAGCCCAGTGGCTGAGGGAAAGCTGCAAGAAGACCTGTCCATAGCAGTAGGTATTTGCCATGCTTTTCCTGGAGGCTGGAACTTGGAAGCTTCGTGAGCTGCAGTTTGTATCTTGGTTTTGTATGGCCTTACATGATTTTTTTCTCTCCCTTAATTTGAGAACATGCTTGTCAGAATCTAGTGGCTGGAGATTGTGATACATTTAACTTTTGACCTGCTTTCCCACTGAGTTGCATTTGATGCACTTGTGTTTCCCAAACATGGTTGACTTAAAGGAGAGAGATCAGTATACTCTCACCAAGGCTGCAGCCTATGGTAGCCATGTAATAAAAACATCAGCCATCAAAGGCAAATTCCAGTTGTACAAAGAGCTGTATGCAGGAAGACCCTTTTTCTTTAGTCTTCATTTCCTCTTCATTCACCAGGGGTTTTCCTAGGCTCGGGAGACCTAAGTGAGTTTTTAGCTTTTAGGATTGGATCTGTAAAGTCAGGAATCTTCTGATGAAGAATAATGGCACGTGACTACCTAAAGGTGTCAGTTTGGTGTTATTTACATAAAGCCTTGCACAAAGACCTAAAGTGTTTCATTTGGCCTGTGTGCAATTCATGACAAACCAGCTTCATATGCAAAAAAGGCAATGTCTGTCTGTCTGTCTCCCTTGTATATAATAGTCCCCAGCAGTGTTACTGTGAGTGGCTGCTTTCTGGTTGGCACAACTGTAAGCATTGTTAGTTTCTTTTCTGCATGGGATTAATGTGCACCATTCATGTAGCCATTCAGCAGTAACCCAGAATGTGTGCTGTGATGTGAATGTTGTGTAACATGGGCAGTCTTCCAGATCTATCAAAAGAGCTGCTTCATCTCTTCACTGGACTTTTTGGCAGAAGGAAGATGATAAAACTCTGCTCTCTGCATACCAGATAGGTAGAATCTCTTCTGCATCATGTTACGTAGGCCTTATTAATTCATAGCTGCTGGGCTTTTTAAAATGAAGATGAAAGCTTGTCGGTGTTCAATTCATTGGAGGTGGAATGGGTTTCCATGTTGCCTTATAGGTTGTAGAAATAATAATGAGCAAGAGAATTATGAAAGGCCTTCCATTGCAAAATATGGACTAGAACAAGTCAACCTTTATGCAAATGGGGTAATCTTTGTTTTTCGCAAAAACTTCTTCAGACATGCAGCAAGGTATTCTGCTTACACTGAAATCCTTGGGGTTTATCTAATTTCCTTTTGTTTAGTTGGTGGGAGGTACTGAAGCTATATAAAACAAGCATTCGAAGAGATGTTTTAAAATACAGAATATCTTCTATGAAAAGATATTAAAGATGAAGTTAGTGTACATCTCATTTTTACTTAAATCTTAAGAGTGTGACTGAGTTGGACCTTTGAACTTGAAGACTGGCAACTGTTAATAAGAGCGTTTTGTGACTGATCACGTGAGGAGTGGTTATAGTGACATTATCTTCCATTTACGTGTAATCCATTTACAAGCCAGAGCTTTGATATTTCAGGTTGATATAGAAAGGTTGACTTCTGTCGTGGTTGAATTCCAAGTTGCTGTGTGATTTTACTTGTAAAAGCACTGCTCAGTCCATTGCTAGAAGCCAGCACGGTAGGAATAAACCAGCAGAGCCAAAGTCATCCTGCATGATCGATTTGCTGGTCACAGTAACATGAGAAATGTAATATGAGAACCAGCCCTGCTGTTCTCAACAGTCACCATCTCCAGGTGTGGAGACCTTGATATATGTTGGGCAAGGAAAAAGTATATGATTATTCTACTTTTATAGCTAGAAAATTAAGCAGCAGAATGAATGGCTTCCCTAAAGTTTATGTCAGGTTCAGGAACTGAACTGTTAACTCCCAGTCCACTGTCCTAACCACAGATGGTTTTTCCTATCAATTAAAATTCAAAATACGTAACTCCAGAATATATGAATTTTAGGCAGTTGCAATAATGCCTCATTTTTAAACATTATCACTGTTCCTAGTGAATTTGCTGCAACTTATTTTAATGGGCTTTCAGTGTGCTGGCTAGGATTCCAAGATACTTATTGTTTGTACTTCATAAAAACACCATGCTGTCTTTCAACAGGAAGGTTTTTCTTTTAACAATCTTTTTAAGTACATTTCATGAAATAACAAAGACAACCATTTAAACACAGTATTGAATAGCTTCTGCCAAGTTTCAGTGAACATTTTTTCATTTAAATTCGGAATGGAAAAGATTTCCTGATCCTAGCATTTGTTCTCTTACTATTCTAGGCAACCTCCTCCTGCTATGCCATTTGCAAAGTGATCAAAATCCCGTTAACTTCTTTGTCTTCACTGCTGTCATTAAAATTATATTCCAAAACCTCTGTGCAGTCATGCAGAGGCTTTCTTCTAACTTCAGACTGAATTTCATTGTGGCCTGTTTATATCCACTTGTTCTTAAGTTAACACTGTTGTTTTGCTTAAATAGGTCTTTTACTGCCTCTGCAAAATATTTATGGAAAGAAACCTTGTAGCTCTCTTAGAAGTCTACCTCTTCCAAGGTTAGCCAAGGGTCCTCTTCTTGTCTAGGCAAAGCTTATCTGTTCCTTTGACCACCTGTAAACTTGCTCTGCAGTAGTTTGAGACCAATTTCCTTTAATATGGGTCATGAAAACCTTTGTTCAGTGCTCGAGGTGAGCTCTTGACTTGTACAGCCAGAGCACTGCAGTTACCTTTGTCTAGCAGAAGCACATCTGATACACTTCAGCAGTGTCTTTGTCTTTTATTATTATATCAGGGTGATATAATGATATATAAAATATATATGAACTATCTGTGCAATTTTATGAGCTTCTCTTTGATATTTCCAGCTTATGAGTTTCCAGTTTATTGCATAAATTTGGCTTTCACTCCTTCTGTTCAAGGTCTTGCTTTTTCTGTTGTAGTTCTGTAGTAATGCTTCAAGACCTCAGATAGTTCTTCCTATCTGATACTTCCTCAGGCCAGATTAATATTTAATAGGCTATTTTCTTTTAGATTATCAAACTTGTCCCTTTGAAGTCCTGAACTTTCATTACAAGCATTTTGATTATCTCTCTGTTTAGTGTAAACAAAACCAGATAAAGATCTCACAACTCAATATTTGCTTAATCCAATTGTTTTACAGAAAATTTTGCTACTCCCAAAATCAACCCTAAGAATGCCTACCGTCCTCCTGGTTTAACTGCTTTTAGCAAACAACATAGGGTCTCACATCCAGAAATAGTTGGGCCCTTGCTGCTACTAGATCCATTTGTTTTGCTTTTTCTAACTCATAATTTAAAATCTTGTTTTCTACTATGAATTGTGTCTTTTGAGTGTCAGGTAAAATTTTGTTTGGGGGAAAAGAGGAAGAGATGTCCTTCAAAGGAACTGAGAATCTACGGCACAGTGTCTTTCTCCTAAAAGAATTTTGTATTATTCATGTTATTCCTTCTCGTCCCATTGCCATTATTCATGTACAGTTCTTGTCCACTATTTTTACTTCTTTTTTTCACCTTTGCCAAACACAGTCATGCTCCAATCCTGATTGCATTCTCTGTTATTCCAGCAAAATACTGCTTCACATTTAGCATCAGCAATTGAAATTCCATTTTTTCTTCTCTGGTCTATGAGCTAAGTATTAGTACACAATCATTTCACTTGTCACTAACCACATCCATTTCCCATACTGCATTAGGCATAATCCTGTGATTCCTCTCAATTACTGCACTCTTATAATATTGAATCTGTTTTCTTTCTCATTGTTTCTTTTTACTCACTGATACTCCTTTGCTCACTGCCATATCTTTTAAGTGCAATATTGTTCAAAAACTTAACTCCAGATTACATATTCATTTGATATGTCATTCTTATTTGTTGATTCAGTTAGATGACAGGTTTTCAGCTGTTAAGGAAAGCCTTCCATCATGTGTACCTCCTTCTTAGATACAAATCTGACTCCTTTGTCTTCCATTTTTCAGTGGAGTCAGTGGAGCATCCTGAGTTTGCTCATGTTCTCTTTTTTTCCCCTTTACTATTTTCCTAATATTCCTTTTACCTCCACTGCTCATTCTTTGCCTACATGATCACCTTTATTTAGGAGATTTTTCATACAATCATGGAATTATTTAGTTTAGAAAAGACCCTTGAGACTCAAGTCCAACCATTAACTGTCATGTTCACCACTAAACCATGTCCCTAAGCACCACATCTACATGTTTTTTGAGTACTTCCTGGGATGCTGATTCCACCATTTCCCTGGGTAGCCTGTTCTGATGCTTGCCCTCTCTTTCAGTGAAGAAATTTTTCCTAATATGCTATCCAAACCTCCACTGGTGCAACATGAGGCTATTTCATCTTGTTCTTGTTACTTGGGAGAAGAGGCTGACCCACACCTGTCTACAACCTCTTTTCAGGCAGTTGTAGAGAGTGATAAGTTCCCCTCTAAGCCTCTTTTGCTCTGGAGTAAAAAATTCCAGTTCTCTTGGCTGCTGCTCATAAGACTTGTGACCTTTAACCTTCATTGCCCTTCTCTGGACACTCCAGCACCTCAATGTCTATCCTATAGTGAGGGGCTCAGAACTGGATACAATATTTGAGGGGTGGCCTCACAAGTGCTCAGTACAGAGGGACAATCACTTCCCTGGCCTTGCTGGCCACTTTATTGCTGACACAGGCCAGGGTGCCATTGGCCTCCTTGCCCACACTGGCTCATGTTCAGCTGCTGTTGACCAACACCTCCAGGTCCTCTTCTTCTGAGCAGCTTCCCAGTGACTCTTCCCCCAGCCTGTAGTGCTTGTTGTGACCCAAGTGCAGCCTTGGCCTATGATCCAGCCTGTCCAGATCCCTCTGCAGAGCCTTCCTACCCTCTAGCAGATCAATGCTCCTTTCCAACTTGGTGTTGTTTGCAAACTTACTAAGGATGTGCTGTCCAGATTAAGTTTTAGGTGGGCTTTGGAACTTCTAATTTTCTCCTTGCACAACCTCACAGCATCCTTGTAATCCTCCTCAGTTGCTTACCCCTTCTTCCAAAGGTCATAAACTCCTTTTTTTTTCCTGAGTTCCAGCCAAAACTCTATTTAGCCAGGCCAGTCTTCTTCCCTGCCAGCCAGTTGCTGAATTGCTTAATAGAAAGGTTTAACACTGGGGATTTGCACACAGCGTAGTAAAAGTTGATAAATTTAATATTGCTTGCTATTGTATTAAAGGAACGTCTGACTACAATGCATTCCAAAAAACCCCAGCATAGCAGCACTGGAAAGCATTTTAATATTTGACTGCATGTATTAACAAGCTGCAATTTCTAAGAATATTTTCCTGAAAAATGAAGATACTTCTGTATACTGACTTTTACTGGCTGAAGCTTTCAAAAAGTCTAAGTAATAGATGAGGGCAGCATATTTCACTAATATGATTAATTCTAATACAATAAATTCTCATTGGGCATTTGAGCTTGAAGGTGAAAGAAATGTTCAGAATTATTTCTTAACATCCATGCAAATATTTTACTGTGAGAAATTATTAAAGGCTGTTTGTTGATGGAGTCACAGTCAGAGCTTTAAATTTTTATTCTTTCTCAAGACTGAGGAAATTTTTTTCTATAGAACAGGAAAGTTTAAAGCTTTTGAATTATTAGTGGATGATCCTCCCTCTCCAGCAAAACCCACCTTAAAAAGATATTAAAATATAGAATATTGATGAAATATTTTAGTCTGATAGTTGAATAAGAGACCAAAACCTATCTTACAATTGCAGGTGTTTCCTGCAGCTGAGTATGAAATTAAGTAAATTTTTGTTAAGTTACAGTTGCTATTTGTTGAGCTTTTGCTGTTCCTGGTTTTTTTTCTTAGTTACTCTTACTGTTTTCCAGGAATTCTGGAACTAAGAAATGTTCTACTTAGAATTTGAAAACATAAAGCCATCAATTCATTGAGTTTATTTTTAAGCATGGAAAGCTGTGAAACAGAGATTTCTAATTTTTTACTCAATGTGTTATCTTTAGAACTTTTTAATATGGTTTAATTGCACTTCATGGAATTACCCACAAACAGTAATTGCAGGTATGTTCTTAGTACATTCAACAAACAAACACTTCCCTCTGAAAGAGAGTGATTTTACTAACAAAACAAAACAAAAAGAAGGAATAAGTAAATAATTAAAATTGATTTTTTAAAGATACAGAAATCATGTAATAGCTTGCTGCCATTCACTGTTCTTCTGTTAAACATACTGGCTTTTTAGTCTCACTGGCTTCTATGAAAGCAGGAGGTTCCTTCTTTCCTATAATTTTTCTAATTACTTTCTGCATTAAACAAGCCAATCTTTCTCTCATTTTATCTTTAGTCCTTTTCTGCATTTTTCATATTCTCTCCGCCCTCACTCTTTTTTTCCTCAGGGCCTAAGTCCAGTGGCACTCAGTATTCAGTGGAAACCATGGCATTATTTTCCTAAGCTTACACTTCCCTATCCTGTTCTTTGTGAGGAAGTCAAACCCTCTGTCAGTCACTGGAGGCTGCAGGTAAATATTTATTATTATTTCCTACTATTTTACAAATTATTTTAAATGAAAAAAAAGGGAGAATATGGAAGGAAACACTAGACTAGTAAATGTGAAACACAGGAAAATATCGTAGCAGCAGAATTCAAGGTTGTTTTTAGGAACTGAATTTCACTTGCTCTCTTATCTCAGAATGTGTGTCTCAGCTGCTAAGCCTCTCATGTTGAGTCTCAATACCGAGTGTAGCTCTTCTTCCCTTTTCAGGATCACAGTAATAACTCCTAGGAAGAGCTGAAATAAGTAGCCAATGAATTAAATGCAGTTTAAGGTAAATAGTCTGTTTCCCACATGATGTAAAATGATACAGCTCTGCTAATCCTTCTTGGGATTACAATACTTTCTGCCATCTGAGAGAAATGAATAATGTCTTTGATGGAAGATTCTGAGCTCAGCGTAATTGAGGGTCAGTCAAGAGTACAAGTGCACTCCCAGTAGTCAGCTGGTGCACAGCAACAAGTACTTAATTTATTATAGTCCAGGTTTATTTTATTAATAAGAATTTTGATGTGTGCACAAAGAGGGTCTTTTCCAACAGTATCTAAGGGGAAAGCAGGTCCAAACCAGACAATGGCTGCTAGTGAAATCGGCTCCTTCATATCTCCACAGAACTGTTTCCCTCTGCATCAGACCTGGCTCTTGGCAGCTCATCCAGCATGCACAGGCCACTGCTTTGGGCATGCATCTTGCATCCCTGAAACAGCCTTCAAAAAGCTAAGACTTGCTGCTTCCCAAAGCAATACCTTCCTACTACTCTTCCTGGCATGTATCCTGAGACACATTTCACACTTCTTCTATTCGAGGCCCAATATCATATGATATAATTGCTGGGTGCTTTTAGCCAAGCAAATTGTAAGTAAGCAGTACATAATACCTGCATTTCTGCAGAATACCTTCAGAACCAGACACAGGTTCTACAACCCATTTGATGATTTAATGCTTGTTCTTTTAGACTGATGGGCCAGAAAATTGATCTTTCTGCTGCCTTGCTTTTCTGTTTCCTCACTTGGATTTTCCTGGGTCAAAGCTGTTAATTTTCTCCATTGCTATTTCTTCAGTGGATTCTAATGGTACAGAAAATATCCTTTTCAATAGCTGGTGTTTACTTTATGTCAACCACAGTAAATTAAATTATAGTCTCAATGCTGAGAAAACTACATTGCTGACAATATGCATGCTTTTGCTAGTCATGGTGGCACTTGTAGTTGTGTGTAGAGACTGACTTGGGTCCACCCTGTTGTAGTTACAGGGGACAAGAGTAAAATCCATTTATTCATTCATTGTAACAGATAACTTGAGTGAAGCCCTGTATTTGCAAGGCATTTTTTTCTTACAAACTTGCAGTTTTCTCCCTGTTGAGGAACAACTGAGTTTGACTTGTAATAGAGATATCAGTTGTGAACCAGCTTTTCTCTTCAGGTTCCCTTTGAGAACTAGACTTCTATTATTTGACTTTAATTATTTAAACTTTTAAGAGTTTTCTCACATACTATCATTTCTGTGGGGCAGAAGTCTCTGGCTGGCTGAAATGTGTAAAAATAGCAAGAAACAACCCCACCAAAACCCGAGATCCCTCTAGAGAAATTCTCTGCTTGTGCTGCTGAAGTCAGGCAGGTGTGGTAAATGCCTATGCTGTTCTGGAAAGCAATTTTTCATCTGAATGATTTACTGGTAGATAATTGAAATTATGAAAGAAGAGTATATGCCCTGATGATGAAATGTGTTTTAAATGTCATGCAATCTGCACAATATCTTTCTTGAAAGAGGGGCATGCTGAATCCTTGAAGCTGTACCACTCCAAAAGTGCCTCATGCAGGACTCGGCACTGGCTGCAGTTACCACAGCCCTGCTGGACTCACACATGCATCAGGAAAAGCAGCAAATTGCCACCCTTATGATACCCCTGCTTTTGCTGGTGCATTCTAGACTGTCTCATGCTTGTCCTCCTCTTCTTCCTCTGAAGCCTCCTTTTCTTTGGAACAAAGCACAGCTTTTTCTCCTATTCAGCTATGCTGACCACAGAGGTGGGTAAGATAAACCATCCAAAATCTCACAACCCTGAGTTGTCCAGTGATTTTTCACGCTACTTATCCTCTGTATGGCCACCAGCACCCCAGAATGTGCCAACAAGTTCATCTGCCAGTCACTTCAGCTTGTGGGCCTGTAGGGAAGAGGGACTTCTTTCCCGCACATGAGAGGCTGATTTAAAGCTGTATAATGAAGTTCATGTTGCATCCAAAAAAAAAGCAATGATAAACTGCCTTCCCCCCCCCCCCCCCCTTAGTCTTCGCCTTGTATGTAGTGCAAATTCATTAATTTAGCAGAATGGTAAATCTGACTTCAGGATTTAAGTGTTTCCTACTGGATGGTGAGACTTATACTAGATCCTGATCAGTAGGGTCTCCTCCCTCTTGGTGATGCAGTGCACCCCCAAATCTGCCCAGGTACCCACCATGGAGCGTAAAGAACATAGGTATGTGTTACATTGTTGGCTTAGAGAGCAAGACAATGATGTAATGTATATGCATGTAATGTATATGCATATATTTCAGTGCCTTCCTTAGAGAACTCTCCCCATTTACCCCCAGTCATCACATTCTTTGTGATTTCCCTCATAAAAACCTCAAGCTGCTCATGCTTCCACTCTCTGGTTTCCAAACCCTCAGTCCCTTCTATTAGACCTGAGTGTGGCTAAGGTCCCTGCCTATCATCCTTTCTGGCCATTCCCAAAAGCATCCATTTCACTTTCCAGCATACACATATGCTGTCTGGTAGATCTTTTTGCTGTTCCTTTATATTGCTTTCTGAAATGAGCTAACTGTCTGCTCATCAGTATTTGTATATGCTTAGGGCTGTTCCCAGGCTTCAGGAGGAAACTAGCAGCTGGATTATCTCAGTGCTTGAAGCAGTGTGCAAAAGAAAATTCTGTTTCTTGTCCCCTGAATGAGCTGACTTGAGGAATAGCCACTCTTCTCAAAAAAAGCTTCCCAGAGCTTCCATGTGCATAATAAAAAATGAGCTTTCCTGTTTTTTGCTTAGATGGAAGTCAGGCCTGGATGGTTGAGGAAAAACGTGGTCACAATCCTACATAATCCTTTCCAGCTCTTTTGAAGGAAGACCTTTGTCTACTTTTTTTCTCTGTTCTGCTGTTGCTGTGCCTACCACTCAGTGTCTCACCTGGACTCAACTTTGCTTTGCAGCTTTTCCCTCTGAATCTTCCTCCTCTCACATACTAGCTGGCTACCCTCTCATCTAAGCAGCTTTTCACACCATATAATGTTTTGCTGTTCTCCTTTCACAGTGATGCAGCTCAGTGGCTTGCCAAGCCAGGACACACCTCCGTCTGTTGGGGAATACTGGGGTGGGGTTGGGGAAGGTTGTGCCTTGTGTGCTTCGGAGAGCAGAGCAAAGGGAGCACCTGGGAAGAGGTGGCTAGGGCAGGGCTGGGGGAGTTGGAGAGCCTTCAGCTGTTTGGGGAGGATGAAGGAGGAGGGCAATCACAGCAAGGCCAGTCAGAGCCAGTCTTCAGCTATGGGGGATGCCAGCCTACCCTCCTCTAGCTGTGGTCAGATCTGGGTGCCCGCTCCTGCTACCCCTGCCCAGTCACTGCTAGCGGCCCTCTCCATGTTTTTCCTTGCAATAGCATCCTCTTCCTCATGGGGCAGCCTGCAGTTCCCCATCTCTCCCTTCCTTGTTCTCCATCTGGCTGGGGAAAGCAGGAGAGGACATAAGGAATGTATCCCAGGAGAGGAAAAGATGTTGAAGAACTGCTGCTGTAGCTCTCATTATTGAGAGTAGTGTGACGGTGAGCTGCTCGTGACTTGGTGGCATGTGTGTCTGGGACCTCTGCCAGAACATCCATTTGTAGTGAGCTCTGCGTGGTGGAGTGATACAAATAGCAGAGGAGCTCACAGAAACCAGGCACTGCCGGCTTTATTTGCTGCTTTGCATTTTATTTTTATTATACATGTTAGGATTTTAAAGTGGCTTGAAGTACATTTTTTTCTGTAATAAATCAGAGCTTCCTAAATCTAGTATTAATAAAAAAAATCCTTGAAACTTAGGTGCAGTTTATGAGGCTTGAGAGACTAGAGCAGGCAGCTTAAATGTTCAGAGCATCTCCCCATTCCTGAGATTCATTTGTTCAATTCAATAGAATCTGTTTATCAAGGCCAAAATACTGAATCTCTCTTTTTGTCTGAACTGCCATTTGTTTTTACCAAAATGTAAGGGGAACTGGAGGTCTCTTGTGGCCCTTTGTTGTCTATGGAAGATGAGGAAGACTGATCAGAGAGTAAATTTACTGGTATTTGATAAGAAACGTGAGCTGCATTTTTTAATTTTTTGTGTTAAACATTAAAAAATCGAGGGGCTGCCTTATTTTTTTTTGTGTGAAGGAGAGAAAACAAGCAAGGGAGGAACTGTTTCCTCCCATATTTCTTTTATTCAATATAATAATAGAAAAGAGTTCTCCAAGTGTTCAAGATAATAATAAAAATAACTCTGAGTGTTGTTGTTGTATTTGTTCACCAGCCTGCTAGGAAGTGATTTTTCTGAGCAACATAAAAACACACAGCTCTCAGGTACTTCTGCCAGATTTATGAGAAAAGCAATTTACACACCCAGAATAACCCAACAAACACAAAACATCCAACTCTTCAAACTACACTGCCACCAGGGTGGGAATCCCTTGCAACACTACTTATTCTAAAATTTTCTATCCCCAAATTATGATTTTATTTTCCCTCCAAAATATCTAAATTAAATGAGGACAAGTTGCCAGGCTATTTTATTAGTGGGCAATGGTGAAACCAGTTAAATCTCTCCCGTCCTTCCCTCAGTCCTCGTGACCTTAAAGCACAGTGGAAGTTAGAGTATCTTATATTTGTGTGCCCATCTTTCTGCGAAGGCGTTCCTATAATGAAGAAAACAGCATGTACTTCCATTATAGTGTGTTGTGCATGTCATACATGTCCAGCCTGTTCTATCTGTCGTATGACTCTGGTGCACATCAGTGGATATCTCAGGATGGTGTGCATTGTAAAGGACATATATGTGTGTTTGAGAGTGACCTGCGTTTCCTGGTAGCAAAGCTTTTGGGCTCTATCTGGACATGTCCAGGAACCTTAGTATCTTTTTCTAATGTCCATGTTTAGGAGTGTGAAATGGAAATAATTTTCTAAGAGCTTTATGAGGGTAGACCAAACGGATTGTGAATTGGTATCCGTAGCATAGAAACTCTGTAAGTAAGTAAGGTGCAGCTTGAAGGGGTAGTGGGTATATCTTTATTAGTAGGGATGACCAGTGAAAAGGCAGCCAGGAATATGGCTGCATTTATGTTAGCCTGGCTTGTTTGGCTGACTTCATTGCTCTAAATTTTGTCCATCTGATGAACAGAATTCAAGGGGCTTTCTTGTATGATACTCTGACCCTTGTTCAATATTCTTAATCACAAGCCCAACTTCAAGCATATGGATAGTTCCACTTATCACAGGTGTTGACAAAGCCATTTCCAAGGGCCCATTTGCTGTCTTCTCTGAATATAGCCAGTTGTATTTTATCCTAGCATAAGAACTTCATCCTGTATTATTTTCCTCTCCCTGCCTTTTCACCTGGAAAACACATTATGCTCTTTCAGCCTGGAAGGATGTAATTCCTCTTAACAGAGTGGATGAGTTATAGAAAAAGAAATGTTTATCAAAATGACCAAGAGAACAATTCTACAGACCATGAAAGTTTCAAAAAACAGTTTGCAGTGAGAGGCAAGTGATGCTCAAAGTGGCAAAATTATATCTCTAATGAAAAGAATTCCTATTTTCACATGCATAGTCACAACATCACAGAATGGTTGAGGGTGGCAATGACCCTTGGACATAATCTAATCCAATGCCTCCTGCTGAGATCACAGACAGAACATGTTGCTCAGTACTGTAAACCATCAGATTCTGAGCATCTCCAAGGGTGGAAACTCCACAGCCTCTCTGAGCAGCCTGGCCCAGTGTTCAGTCACTCTCTCAGTGAGACGCTTTCTTGTGTTTAAAGTGAGTTTCCTTTATTTGAATTTCTGCCCATTGCTTGTCATCCTGTCACTGGACACCACTGAAAAGAGCCTGGCTCCATCTTTTTTGCTTGCCCCCATCAGGAACAGGTAGGGTGAATAGGGTGCCCTTGAGCTTCTCCAGGCTGAACACTGCCCACTCTCTGAGCCTCTCTTCATTTGTCAGATGTTCCAAGCCCTCTCAATCTTCCTGGTCCCTTGGCTGACTCAGTCCACCATGGCTATGTCTCTTTTTTGGGGAGTATCTCAGCACTGGACCCAGCCCTCCAGCTGTGTCTCACCAGGACTGAGGAGAGGGAGGAATCACCTCCCTTGACCTCCTGATGATGCTCTGCTTAATGCAATGCTGGACATTGTTGGTCTGCTTTGCTGCAGGAGTGCATTGTTGGCTCATAGCTTGTCCATCAAGATGTCCAGGTCCTTCTTTAGGGAGCTGCTTCCCAGCCTGTAGTGGTGTTTGGAATTATTCCTGCCCAGCATATGGCATTTAATTTTGCTGAGCTGCACAAGATTTCAGTTGGCCAATTTCTTCAGCCTGTCTAGGTCCTTCTGGATGGCAGCAAGGTGCTGTAGTGCACCTGGCACTGCTCCCAGATTTGTATCATCTGTAGACTTGCTGAGGGTATCCACTATCCCAGCATCCACATCACTGATGAAGAGGCTAAATTGTCTTGGCCCCAGGATCTTCTGCTGGGGGCCTGCAGCTGTGTCGTGCTAGAGTTGGTGCCGCTAACCACAACCCTTGAAGCTCAACAGGTTGTTTTGTAGGCAGTTTACCTCCCTGTCCACTTATCTGGACCAAACCACATCGCCGGTCTACTAGGTTGTTGTGAGAGGCAGTGTCAAAGGCATTACTGAAGCTGATATAAACAACATCCACTGTTCTTGCCTGGCCACCCAGCAGTCATCTCCTTTGAGAAGGGTGTCAGGTTGAGTTACCAGGTTGTCAGGAAACCGCTGAGGATAAAAGAACAGCTAATACACCGTTGCATAACTGTCTCAGCCAGTGAATTTGCTAACTAGCTGCTCAAATCTCTCAAAGCTGTGAAATTCAGTTGTAATTTTAAGCCTGAATCTGGCTACTTTTAGGATGAAAAAATATATTTTAAGTTAATTTAAAAAAATAATTAGTAAGACTTCTCAGGCTGTCCTTTTTAAGTTCTAGTTGGAAAAAAAAAAAGATATTAAATCAGTGCAAAAATAATTCTGGAACTTTGAATGAAGCAGGTTAGCAATAATAATTTATGAAATCTTTAGGCAGGACAGGAAGAAGGCCTTCCTTCCAGATAACACTGGAATATTATGGCTCTTCAAATGTGATTAATTTTTTTTTATTGTAAGCTAAATCAGAGTAAAATCTTCAGTTTGTGATTTTGTATAGTTTTGCTATTCCAGTTAGGGTATTTTTTGTCCTTTTGTTATAATTAAATTCTTTAACTTCCATGCTAGTTAATAATTTGTAAGTGTTTGGTGCTATGCGAGATTTACAGGGAATAACTTTGTCTCACTGCCTGTATAACTAGTGCTCTTTTCCCCCCTTTTGTAAAAAGTTTGAATGTGTTGCAAATTTGTGGCCACTGTTGAGTCATGCTGTGTAACCAGGCCAGGCAGGGATGTCTTTGCCTATTTCTGTCTTTCTAAGGATATTTCTAACATTTGGCTCTAATTAAGAGAATGTAGAAATGAGGGACAACAAGATATTTTTTACATGACCTCCAATTACTTAAGGAGAATGCTAAACTTAACATTTCAGTTCTCTTCTTAAAACGAAACTAGAGTGTTGGTCATTTGTAACGTTTAAGTGCTTTCATGAGGAGAAAATACATGATGCTAAAATAAGGGGTTACTAAAAGGTCATTTTTACAGGAACAGAAGGCATAACAGGAGTCAGTGGCTAGAATCTGAGGCGAGAAATTTTCAAATTAGATGTAGGGTTCATATTTTTAATAAGAGAGGTTGCTAACCTTTAGAGGAAACTGCTGGTTGACAAATTAAATATTTCTATTTAGTAAAGACTGAAAGATTCCCTGATAGATGCACTGTAGCCAGACATAAATCTGTCCTGTGTTCCAATACAGCTGAACCTAGTGCAAGGGCAACAATCTGTAATAAAAGGGCATGTGATAATGCAAAACGTTAGAGAGAGCAGGGGGGTTCAGTATCTAACTCTAGATCACATGTGGCCCCTTATCCAGCCTGCCACCCTCTGTTGCTGTAGCACTCATCCATTGTGAGATGGGGTGAAAAGCAGCATGCCTCTGGGTAAACTGAGGTTGGTACTTTGTATAAGAAACAGTTGTCCAGCCTGTAGACCACTTTATATCTGCTCCCTTTGGTGCTGGCAACCCCAGGCCCCTCTGTCTGAGGACAGTGGAGAGTCTGCAGAAGCCCAGCTGTACCACTGCTAAAACACACCGACACTGGTGCTTGAAGTTCAATTAGTGTCAAGCTTGTCTGTTTGTAGTCTGAGATTAGATATGAGAAGATGCTGAATAGGGCAGACCTGGATACAATGATTTAGAAATACAAAGATACCCACAGAAAAAATTTGAAGACTGGAAAATCTGGGAAGAAACTCATAGCAACTGCCCTAACAAAGTTGCTGTCACTGGCATAGTGTAGCCATACAGGAATGGAGCTGAGGAACCCCATACTTACCCTTAAGAGACAGAAAATGGTCCAGTGGTAAGACTGAGGCAGAAAATGTAGAAGTTAAGCATCTCATTAATACAATTTTAAGGCTGGGGTTGACAGGAAAAATAGGGAGTTAAAGGTACTGTTTAACCTGTCCTCCTACATTATGGTTCTGTATTCTGCATGGTAATTCTTCTGTGAACCTCATCGCTTCTGTTAAACTCAGTCATACTTTTCTGGAAAAAGAGATGCAAGAAAAGGATGGGCAAGGAACTGTCACTGTTGGACACCAAAGGAAGGGCTTGACTCCAGGTAGAAAAGGATCAGAAAGGCTTTATTTTCAATTTTACACAGTCTTTTTTATAATATGCTGTGCTAAAGAACCCTATGATTGCTTAGTAAATACAGCACTTCTCTTCATTGGTTAAATAATAGAAATAACATCTGTGAGAGGGTTGTTATGATAGCTTAGCAATATTATGAAAAACAAAGGGCTGTTTACATACAGCATCCTTGAAAGTAATGAACTCTCTCACAGAAGGAATCAGCCACTAACAGGCTGAAAATTTCACAAACTCAAAAAATCAAACCCACGGGAACAAAAGTACTGTAGCTCTACACATAAATATATAAAATGCAGAAATCATTTGACTAATTAATAAAGGCATGGCAGTGTGGATATGGTACTCTCTGATTCCCCAGACAGACGGCACAACAAGTACATATTGTTTATTTCTTGTGATCCTGGGTGTGGGTAAGGCTTGAAGGTGAGTCAGCTGTGAATTAATAATGTGTGGAGCAATTAAGAAACTCATATAATTTAGTGAAATTATCTTTTTATGACAGCAGAAAATGCATTTAGGCTCCTGTAGCCAGGTCATAGTTCAGTCACTGCTTATGATCCTCCCACTGAAATCACTGGAGCAGTGACAGTGTTTGACGTCATACTGAAATGTGTTCATAGTCCCATGAATCAGAAATAACAGACTTGTGAACCAAGTCTGGGACTTCATAAAGCATCTCTGTGCATCGGGGTTCAGCTCCCACTGAACTCCAGATTACTTGCTGTTATCTGACCCACCTACAGAAATTCCAGCTATAAGTTGTTTATTCAAATGCCTGTGTAAAAATAAAAATGGCATTAATAATGCATTTCATAAATCAATCAATTATAATTCCTAGAAACATTTATTCAGGGCACAGGAACAGCTGATTCTTCTGCATAGAGCTGGGAAGATAATAGGAACTAATATTGCTGGGAAAGTGGTATTTGTTGTGAGATTTAGTTTTTTGACTGTGACACATAGCTGTAAGTTGTATGGTTTTGTTGGTTTTTTTTATTATGTGCATTTTATTATGGGCATTATGCAAATACAAGGCATCATGTTCATTTTGCAGATGGTTCCTCTTCCAAGTCGTACTTAGCATAAACTGTCATATCAAAGAAGCAATACTTTGATATGTCGTGCAAGTTATTCATTTATGTAAGCAGAAAGCTCCTTTGTTACTAAAATCAAAGAGAAGATTCTTTAAATGCATAACTCCACCAGTGTTTTGAGATCCCTTTTATACTTCCTTTTTGGATCATCTTGTTCTGTTGAGATAAAAAGATAGAGTCACCATTTTGGAGGAAGTTCCACATACATGGGCTTTTATAAAACATGTAAATCAAACCACTGGATTTGATTTTTATTATATGAACCCTGCTTTTATTACATGTACCCTGATTTTGGATTTTGAATATAATTAGTGTAACAATAACCTCACAAATATCTTATCCAACCTTTTTATCTCATAATGTCATATCCAAATACTTTCATTATCCTATATCACATTACCTTCCCCTCGTTCTCATTACATTTTAAGCTGCCCAGCTGCATATGTAACATTTCATTGCCTCATACCTAATAAGCAAGAAACAATTCCGTCTCCTGAGTTATGAAAAAAAAAAAAACCAACATTTCTCTTTTAGGCCATCTAACACAGAAGAAAATCTGATGTGCCTCTCAGAAATCCCAACCCTTATTTACTCCACTTCATTTATTTAGCAAGCAAGCAAATCAACCACCATGCTCCACAGTGCATTATTAGTGGTATTTGTCTGCATGATGGTAAGCCCTGAATTCAACACCTCTGTCCTCTAAATACTGATGAAGTTTTGTAGGCAACATAGCAAAGGAAAATTTTGTAGAAAGAGTTGGAAGATGATTATCTGAAGCAAATAACAGATTTTTTTCTCCAGGTTAGCCAGCTCCTTGAGGAATGGATACTATCTCCTAGAAGATGCTGACTTAGCCTGTTTAGTAGAGATACTGATTTCTAGAAGGCACAGTACTTCTAGTCTTTTCTAGATGTTCTAGAAAAGTTTCTTTTAATTAGTCCAAGTATACAAATCCAGACTTGGATCTCTGAATTGATTTGTTTCTTATGTCACAGTGCATAATATTGCAACATAGCCTGGAGGGGTATTTAACATGAGCCTGGAGTACTGTAGGAGCTGAGACAAAATGGTAGGACGTTTCTGTCAGTGCTTAAGATCAAACTATGAGGCAGTTGATGGGAAGTTGTTTTTAGTTTGGTTTTTTTTCTTTGTTTTGGGGGGGGTTTAATGGGAGGCCCTATTTTAAACATTTCCTCTTCCTTAGAGAGACTTGAGGAGTGGCTTGGAAAAAGACCCTAGTGCAGTGTTGCTTCTCTGAAATAGGCTGGTAAGAGGTACTGATGGGGACACATAGGTCTTCAGTATGTCCAAAGGCTGCTTTTGGATCACTGTTTTGTAGTCACTAGAAACTGTTTGTCCTGTGAATATATCTAATCTGTTTCAAACTCAGTTTTACTTAACCTCTAGAAATTCCTGTGTCTATGAGTTTGGCAAATTGTAGAGTGAGGAAAAAACCTAATTTTTTCATTACTGTGTTTTCTTTATAAGCAGGCTTTTAAGGTATGTATGGTGAGCACCTGTGCTCAAGGGTGGTTTGCGTCTGACTCTGTTCCTTTGTTTGTAGTGAACGTAGCTGACATGGTGATGTCCTAAATATAAAAAAAGAAAATATGATCTAGAGGGAAGTATGAGGACAAATAATCATTTAAAGAAGGTTATATATTATCTGCACAGATGGTGGCTCTTAATGTTCACAGACTCAGTTTCAAGTAAGATAAGAACATACTTTTTAAATGACCTTTTGAAACTTACTGTAACCCACAAAGCACTTTGAGATATTACTGTTGTAAACCCACTTGGTTTTCTATAAGCAATGCAATATCCTGTTCCATGGTGCTGTGAAGTTGGATTGGACTGTTTTAGTGGTTAGTGGGTCGTATTTGGCCTGGAGGCCTGTGACAAGCACAGGGTCTATGTTGGGAGATGCCCTGTTTAACATCAGAGGCCTGGGCGAGGAGACCAGGTGCACATTCATCTGGTTTACAGATGACATCAAACTGGGGGAACCAGTCAGTGTGCTGATGCACAAGGTTGCCATTCAGAGAGACATAGCCAACAGGAAAGCCATTAGGGCCTGTGTTGGTTTAAGAATGCCACTTACCAATTCAGTGCCCCCAGCCAACCAAGACTCTCCCAAACCAGATGCTGCTTCCTCTCTCCCCTACCTCCCACTTTCCCTCTCCCTTCCTGATGCCAGGACAGAGTTGTGAAGTGCAGGCAAAAAAAGGTGAAAATTACAGGTTGAGATAAGAACAATTTACTGGAAACAGCAATGAGATAAGATAAGGAATAGTAACAGCAACAATATTAAGAACAAAAGGTATAAGACAAAGAAACTATTTGCAGGGAAAACCCACAACAAAATACCAACTTGTTCCCCCCCACCACACCACACTCTTCCCTGTCCTGAAAGTAGAAAGAGTCCTTTAGTCCAGCCCATTGCAAATGACATGGTATTGACCCTACGGTAGGGTCTGGACACATGCATTTCCTGGTTACTGTAAAAAAATTAACTCTGTGCTGGCTGAAACTAGGACAGGACCAAATGTGAAGTCCTGCATCTGGAAAAGAAGCAAAACAGGTGACTGTGGGGAGCAACTGTCTCGAAAGGGAATGTGAATATGTTATAAATAGCAGGCAAATATGAGCCAACAGTGTTCTGGCAGCAAAGATGGCTGACAGAACTCTGGGCTCTTTTCAGATGAGCAGAATTAGTAAATCAAGAGAAGGGGTTATCTCCCTCAACACTCATGAGGGCACATTTAGATACTCTGGCTTGTTTTGGTCTCTTGAGCATGGGAAAGTCATCAATAAACTGGAATGAGTTCAGCAAAGAGCTATCATGATGGTGCACCTCTTCACCATGTGAAGAGAGGCTGAGGAACCAGGCCTGTCTCAACTCAGAAAAAATCACTTTGGAGTGACCTGACATCTGCCCCTCACTGCTTATGTTGGAGTAATTAAAGAGATGGAACCAGGCTGTTCAGTGATGTAGGGTAAGAGCTAACAGACATGTTGAAATGGGGACTCCGGGAGAAATGTTTTCTCCACCAGGGTGGTTAATCCGTGATTGCCTAGAGAGGCAATGCAGACTTTGTTCTTGGAGGTTTTCAAGATTCACCTGATCTGACCTGACAGCCAATTCTACTCTGAACAGAAGGCTAGACTGGAGATTTTCTAAGCTCCCTTCCAGCCCAAATTATTCAGAGATCATAGGATCCTTCAGTTACGCCAACTTCACTCATGGTGCATTTGTATATGCCAGGCAATCACATGCTTGATGTGTACTACGGGCAGGTTCAGTTCATCATGTGTGCTCCTTTGGAAGGCAGAGGCCAGATTGTTTTTCTTTACTTATGTGTTACTGTCCCATCCTGCAGTAGGTGTGCATCAACTTGAGAAAAGTTTGTTTAATGGTAGTGTTTGTCCATGTCATTCCTGTTCTGTGTATCTGTTTCCTGTGAGTCCTTCCAATGAAGATATGACAGAATAAAGCAAATGTGGTCCTACTACAACTCCCCTTTTCTTTCTGTGGTAGTGAGATGAACTGAATTATTGTATCCATCCATTTATTTTTATTAGACTTCAACTTTGTCCTTTCTAGATTTGTTTGTGAATAAAGATGATCTTTTCTCCCTTCATCTCATTTTTGGATGTTGCAAAATAAATGAATAAAAGTACTAATCAACTTCTACTCCTAATCAAATTTTGTGTATGATTCTTCCACATGGTTTGAAATGTAATATGATTTAATTCCTGCTGTTTTGCAGTGTAGGAGTTGGAAGTTCTGCCAAAGAGAAAGAAAAGAAACTGGAAATAGCCTAGAATATGTTATTTTCTTGGGGTTTTTGTTCTGTCCTAAAAACTGCAGTAATGTCATCTCTGATGCAACCAATGACGACAAATTGTCTAGGAGCTATGATAAACATGATGATTAAAAAGTGTTTTTGTTAAGGGTTGTGGCCATTTGTGCTGCATGGCCTGAATTAAAATCCAGTTAAGGGTTATCTAGATATGCTTTGATGTGCTGTAAGATACCCTGAAATTCATTAATCTGCTGCTGTTTGCTAGATGTTATCTTTGTTCCTTAGAGCTCTGACTTCACTGCACCTGCTCCTTATTGTAACAGCAGATTTACAGAAAAGGTTTCATGTTGGTTCATGTTCTTTAAGTTGACAGATGAGTTAAATTCGCAAAGAAAGTTTTCCTTCTTAGCTCACTGGCTCCCCATTCGAGGATTTGATCATTGGTATTTCCAGAATAATTTGGGAAACTTCTGACAGGGCATTTTGAAGACTTCTCATCATATGAATACTTTGGAACTCTGAACCATAAATATGATACTGTATTCTTACTTTTATAAAAAATGCACAGTAGAGACCCTGATGGACATTGTCATGCTTGACATGAAAATCAAGTAGATGCCTATTTGTTGTTTCTCTGGAAATGTAAGAGCTTTCAAACCCCCAAACTTATGCTCTCAGTATGGACTATCTCTGTTAGCTCTTCACTCTCAGAAATTAAAAAGCTTGTAACCTTGCAGAGTAGAAATAGAAATTCATGAGAAACTGATAGATAATAAACATCAGTGGGATTCCCTGTGATGCATCTCATTGCTGCTGAAATTGTCAACAATAGCAGCATTTTAATTCCAGGAGAATGAGTTCGGGGACATTCATCATTGTCTTGTTGTTTATGATCCTCTCTTTTCTCAACCAGTTTGCCCAATCTCCAACAAGATTTCTTAAAGCTGAAGAGAAACATGACTGCTCTCAGAGATGCAAATTGGCTGTGATAGAGTTGGCAGTACCCTCTATCCATTGAAACTTCAGCAGCTGGTGCTTGCTTCACAGCCTGATTATATGTCAACCAGCAAAAATAGTTCCACATTCTTTACAGGAAACATTGGTTATCCACATGATCATTTTTACTGGTCCAGCTTAGCCAGAACTACACAAAGTTATAAATGAATGGATGATCCCCATGTTTCTGCAACACATAGCCCAGTGTTGGACAGAATGCTGCTACAGACAGGGAGATGTCTGCCCTCCATCCAACCTTCTCTGTCCAAGGACATGGAGGAGATTTGTAATTTGCTATTCAAGCTGTCATCTGGGACTGCAAATCCTGGAGCAGGACTCTCCATTTTCCCCTTCAGTTCCATCAGTGTCCACTTCCATTGTGCAGCCTCACTCTGCATCTGCTCATGATGCTGAGGTTGCTCATGGTCTTGCTACAGAGTTATCCATCAGCAAGGAACATGCCTTGCCCACAAAATCTTGAAACTTTGGATTTTTTTTGTTTCTGTATTTTTTCAGAATGCTGAAATGCATGCATGGCTGTGAACTGTTTTCTATTCAGTATCACTCTTTGCTGAGTTGTTACCTACACTGAGCCTGGCTTTACTTACACTGCCCTGTACTCTTTGAATGCACATCTTGTCCTGCACAGTTGTAGCTACCAGTGTTAATAACTGAATCAGAGTGCAGATGGTTTTTCAGCTCCTGGGTGGTCAATCCAGCTAAGAGTTAAGAAAAGACACCACCAAAAAAAAATTACCCCAAACCTATACCTTGTAAATGGAATTAATTCTATCTGGTAGTCACTAAGACATAAAAGATGCAAAATTTGAATGTGGTTTCAATAACTCACTTTTCAAAACAAAATTCATTTTGAAGCCTCAGAATGGTACACATTTGTTAAAAGCCAGCAAGTACAAATATATCTTTAAAATTAACTAGGAAAAGCCAAACTATTTCTGAATATTCACAGAAGGTATCAGACTATATAAATCCCTGCTCTATACTGAAAGAGACCTCATAAAAGTGTTTGGGTTGCTAAGAAAATTATTAAAAATTAAGAAAATGCTGAAAGGAAAATTGTCTTCACTATTTGACTCTTCATAGCTGTGTACTGTTGAATTACACAGCAATATGTGTGCCTTTTCAGCAATAGTACTGCATCATTACAGTGAAATGAATATTGGAACAGGTGAGGGGCCTTCACTTATGTTTCACTTAAGACATCCAACAAAGACAGGCAATTCTTAACTGATACTTAGTTTCCCTGCAGGAAGCATACTTACCTTGGTGGTGTGGGCACAGTACTCTACAATGGCTTTTCAGTGGGTTGGGGTTTTTTCTTTGTTTTATTCTATAGCTAGTCTTCACACTGAGCTGAGGAAGGGTAGCATGTAATTTAATATAATGATGGTTATTGCAGAGGTAATTGTTGCATGGCTGATATTAAAGGAACACTTTGCAGCTGATGAGCACTTTACTTCCCATTTCAAAGCAAAAAACCTTCAAAACACACACACACACACACACACACAAAAGAAAGAGAAACTGCATCATTTAGATCTTTTTTTTCAAAAAGCATTAGAGCATTTTCCAGTATGAGGAATATTTATTAACTGTCCTTGTATGTGATTTGCCAGCATAAGCAACAAAGAAAAATAAGACAAAGCCACCAAATGCTGTGATTGAAGATCCTATGTTACTGGCATGGTAACCACTTTCTGAAGTTTGAGAATAAATGAACAGATATTTTTAGACTTTTTTTCATAATGGAGACATGTACCATAATTAACATTTTCTTTTTTGTCATTACTGTTCACAAGCCTGCTTGTGTGCTGGCTGGCCTGTTTGTCCCTTTGTGGGAGTATGCTCTGCTCTTGGATTAATAATTAGAGTTTGGCTGTATTTTGCTCTTCAGTTTGGAATAAGGTGTGTTGTGTTCGTATGTGCATTGCAGCTGTCTCAGAGGGCACATGTGAACTGGGAAGAACAGCTTCTAGCTTCTTGGCAAAGCCTTCTACATTTCCAACAAACCTGCAAGGTTGATTTGGTTAACATGAGAACTACAAGAAGGTGACCTCAAGGACATAACCACTCAAAAGCAGAGCAGAAGAGGACTGAACTGCTGTGATGTTCATATACACTTTAATGGTTTTAAGTAGAACAATCTGTTGCCTGCTTGCAGAGCCAGGTCATGAATTCCTTGTCTTGTAAGTCTCTACTGAGACTGGGAGGCTTAGTAGAGCTAAGCTTCAACCCCTTCGGATCCTGAGGCTGATTAAAAGTCCACAATATTTTCTGTAAGAAAAGATATCTAAATTCAAAACAATGGACAATATACAATTACTTCGATTTTAGAACTTCTGGGGGAGTTTAGGTTATCAGAACATATAAGATTGTGGTATTTCTCTTTACTTACCACCTATATACTTTCCTTTGTAAGAATTGCCAGTTTTCAGTTGCCAAGTTATAAATGAATTTTAGTAACAGATAAAATAATTCTTAAACACAGCTTGTGTGTACACCCTTTTTAGACACACCAAGGATTTGTGTAAATGTTTTCTGTAAAGGTAAAGTATTCAGGTCAAGTACGTAGTACGCTCCTGGTGTCTTAAATTTAGGAATTTTCCTACACTCCAGTACTGCCTCTCTCAGTGAGTCAGGTTTGGAAATGTGACTGATAGCCAACTGGCTTTTCTTTTAAGAAGACTCAGAATGCTTGAACAAACAAGTTGTGAAAGCTTCCAAAGGGAAATTGCCCAGACTGGAGCTTGTCTGAGGAGAGTTTGTCATCAAGGGGAATTCTCTGGCATCTAAGAAATCTTTCACCAGCAGTAGACATCCCTTACATAGAAAACACTGCCAAGCACTTATGGAAATATTTGAACTGGAAATGACTGACTAATTGATTAACTGTGCCTTTTCTACCACAGCCTTTTTTTTTTTTTTTCTTCTTAATCTTGTTTGTTTGTTTGTTTCCTTTTTCTTTATAAATCAGGCAGTTAAGAAACCAAAGACATTCCTGGCCAGGATGGTTTTCTCACTTGACACAATTTTCCCATTTCCTCCCTTGATTCCACTGGCCCTGCTGGGACAGAAAGTCCTGCTGCAGCCTGCTCAAGACTAATCTCCTTTAGCAGCTCACACTGAGAGTTCGCAGACCCTTGATCAACCACTGGTTGTGAACAGAGGCAGGAGGCTAGGAAGCCCTACATGCCTTTGGTGTCTGAGAGCAGCCAGAGGAGCTAGTTCACTGGGAGGGACAGAGAGGTCAGTGCAGTCTTCTGGGAACTGAGGACTGTGGTTTCAAACCTCCTTGTAAATGAATTGTCAGTGTAGGGATGTTGTGTAAAGGGTGTCAGTGGCAGCACGAGTTCTCAAATCTTGTTGCAAGGGCTATGACATTGCTTGATTTTGAAATGAAGTATTTATCCAGCTCTAGAAGAGAGTTCTAGGCTGCAAACCATGAGTGGAGACATACCTCCTTGTGGCCCTGTGTTAAGCTTTCATGTTACTGAAGGGCTCAGCATTTCTCATTGCTTTGTTTCTTGCTTAGTCTGCCAGCTGCTGTAGACTGTGCACTCAGAAGCCTCATTCACCTTGTGCACAGCAAAGAGGGAGCCTCAGCCTTCAGGAAAGTATCTGAAGGTCCCATGAAAATCCAGTCTTTGAAGTCTCCCAAGTTGTACTTACCACTTTTCATTTGTTCAGACCTCTGTGGGACCTTTGGCTGTTTGAAGCACTCTTCCTTTTTTCCTTTTTAACATACAGCACCATGCCTTTCATCAGCATCTATTCCCTGGAGTGTTGTTTGCATTTGGCTGTTTCTCTCCAGAGCTTGCTTGCTTACTTACTTCTGAGGTCTGAAGTGCACAGCTTGCAGTATTGTAGCAAGTCTCCCACTCTGGGTCAATTCCAAGATACAGAAGTAGTCTTTTCTCTTTTGTTTTTTTTTTTTTTGTTTGTTTTTGTTGTTTTGGTTTTTTTTTCCTTTGCTACCTCATAATTTCCTTCAAGATGACACATCAGAGTAGATAGGTAACAGCTCCCCTGACTTCTCGGGGGGTTTCCCTTCAGCTTCCTGAGCCTCAGGAGAAATTAGCTTTTCAGAGCTCTTCTGAGCATCCTCTGAGGCTATGTCAAAATTTTCCTCTGCAGCTTGTATTTCCTGCTTGAGTGCTTCAAGCAGCTGGTCACTTCTTCCTCTAGTAAGATCACTACTTTCTCAGTCATGCTTGACAAGAAGTTTGGAATTGTCTTCTCTTTGATTAAGATATTTAGCTTGCATGGGCCCCAAGTGCTCTGTCATGCAATTTAATGCCTAATCCTCTGGTTCCCCCTTCAATGACACACGTCTCTATCTCAAAGAGCAGCTGGAGAAGAGAGAAAATTGTCCTTACAGGCATTTTGTGATCTTGACAATTTGGCAGGCATCAAGGGAATTGCAAGGGTTGCCTGTGAGAATCTACTGGGACAACATATGACTGTTTTCCATTGCCATAGTGCTCAACAGCATCCTTCTGTCTTCCCTCAGCATCTTCAACCTTGAGATCCAGGGAAATGCCATAAAGGAGAGATGAATTTTCATGAACATCACAATGCAGTGTCTGAGCATTATCAGGCATTGAACAGGTTACTTTCCTTCACTTGGAAGAAACATCTTAAGTGAAGTGAGTATCAATATGCATGAAACAGACTGGCAAGATGAACTATTGCTATAAAATATTACCAAGACACCTGTCCCATACAGTTTTTCTAATGTTGCTGGCAGGTAGTCTTGTGTGAGAGCTTTGTTGAGTTTCTCTGTCTGCAAGGAGGCATCTTGAAAGGCCTATGATAGAAGGCTGAGGACAGTTTGTAGTAGTCTAAACTGTCAGTTCCAAACTGAACTATTTTAATGTAAGCTTACTTAAAAGCAGTAGTACCAGTCAGAAAGAATTTTACAAGCTAAACATATATTTTTCTGTTGGATTTTCCATGTGTAGGTTGCAGTATTTACTGATATTCAGTGATGGTACCAGAGCCCAAATTTGGTTTTATCACAGAATTTGCATTTCATGGTCACCAAAGGTGGAACTTGGAGTGAGACTTTTCACAAGGACGTGTTGTGACAGAACAAGGAGGAATGGTTTCAAACTGAAAGAAAGTAGGTTTAGATAAGTATTCGGGAGAAATTCTTAGTGAGAGTGATGAAGCAATGGAACAGGTTGCCCAGAGGTGTTGTGGATTCCTCGTTCCTGGAAGTGTTCAGAGTTAGATTGGATGGGGCTTTGAGCAACCTGGTGTACTGAGAGGTGTCCCTGTCCATAGCAGGGGGGTTGGATCTATATAGTCTTTAAGGTCCCTTCCAACACAAACCGTTCCATGATTCTAACTAGACTGGCCACTTTCACTTTCCTTTTTAGGGGTTATTTTTAAAGTGTTTCACTTTCTGGCTCCCCTCCATTTGACCTGTGGTGTAATCTTTGGACTAGAGATGCTTCTGGGGAAACATTAAATCCAAACAAACTCCTTTCCACCCTGTTTTTCATGAAATCTTTCTTGGATGTTCACTAAAGTTCTATTTTTTTTTTCCATTACATTCTCTATTAAACACAGACACACACTAGCAATCTCATGGTTAGTAACTTTCCCAAACTAAAGCAATTTTAAATGATTTTTTGTTTGTTGTATTTTGAAAGGCAGTTAGAAACACTGTGTTGCTTACTTTTTTTGTTTGTTTAGTTTTCCTTTGTTTTGGGAATTTGGGGGAGGATTGTGTTTTTTTGGCTTTGCATTGTTTTTCCTGAGGATGAGATGGAAGAAGTGAGAAATTGGAAACACTAGAAATCCTTGGCAGAATAAATTTTTCCCCTTGGTAGTATGTCTGGAAATGTGAAGAGACAAGTTGTTAAAGGGTTGGTCTGTTATGCTCTGATTTGTGGAAACTTTCCACAGTGACAATGCCTTCAATCTTCAAAACCTAAGGACATATTAGTTCATCCTTTCACAGCAGGCTGATGTGTTAGGTGTTCCTGGAGCCATGCAGACCATGCAGATGCAACACAGGCAAGCTCTGAGACCATTTGAAGAGATATCTTTACTTTTTTAGGGAGTACAGCAGAAGCAGAATGAAATATTTACATCTCACTGAGTAATTTAATAAATTGGTCCTCAATTGCTGATTCTTCACTAGATATGTTCCAGTAAAGAAAGCAATTAAGGTCAGGAACAGAAGAGGAGAGGGAACTAAATGATATGGGTAGAATTGATGTGAAGGTTTTCTGTGGCTTTGATCTTCCTGAACCTTTGCTGAAGCCTGGCTTCCCAAGAAGTTTTAGTATTTCTCTATCTTGCTTTATCCATGCTTTATTAATTTATTTAATGTCTCGTAAAATCATCAACTCAGAATGCTATAAAATCTCTGCTTGTTTTGCCCATGTCTAACATATCTATCATCTTCTCTGCACACTCCACACCTGGGATAACATGACAAGGGGTCTCCTTCTCATGTGTTCAAAGGCTGCCTTTGTGTCTGGTCTTTAAATCAAATAGTTTGCTTTTTATCCTATTGTTGGATAAAATATGTATTTCATATGTTGCTTTGGTAGTTCAAGTATCTTATGAGACATTCTCCCTGCTGGACTGTTTTTTTAACAATATCTGGTTTGAGTTGATGAATCTGAGAACTATAATCTGTATTTTTATTATGAGCTTCTTGGCACTGATGTGTAATAAATTTACTTCGTTACCCCATCCAAGAGAAATACTGCTTGTTGAGGGTCATGAATGTTTCATATCAATATCCTGTCTTTAATAAATCCTAGTAACTTCTGAAAAAAGTCTGTCTGCTTTCTGTTTTGGGATATGCAGGAAGAAAAATATGGAAAAATGAAATATGTTGGTCTGGGACTTCCTAGCTTTTCAGTGCCTCTGTCTCCTTTGTCTTCCTAGTAGGTATCTCCAGGACGTTCTAACTCGTCCAGGTTGGAGCTGAGCTCAAAGATGGAGTGGGGGTTGTTCTGTCCTATTTACTGGGACTCACTTTCCAAAATGTTTTCACTTCTAGCATTTTAAAACTTCTGCCCTCTGAATCCTAAATTCTTTATATATAAGAGCTTCATACCCAGTCAAATATTTTCTCTCCATGGCAATGGCAAGCAAAAGAGTATGGGACTAGCAGGCTTATGGAGTAGTGGTGTAACCAGAGAAAACCTATGTGATGGGAACCATGTGCTGTGCCTGGCATGTGGCACATGACTCAGGCCTGCGGGCACTGCTGGTGGGAGTAGTAAGGAAACTTTCTCAGCCTAACATTGCCTGAGACTGTGCTAGTATTCCTGTCTTCCCAACAGGCTGGCATCTACACTGGCAGCTTGCTTTGATTTACTTTGTTGGGGATGAACAAACAACCTTCAGGAGCTGATGACTTTGCAGTGTGTTCACCTAAAGTGAAAGAAAGTAGATGAAATAAGAATATATTAAGACTGTATGGCTTTATTCTGATCAGTTCCAGGAGATGATCCATAGGACCCCTGCTGGTACAAAAACCTGGTACAGGGCAAGATACATCTTGCTGCACATGAATAGTTGTAACTCCACCTGTTATCTACACCTAAAACTCAAGCTATGTTCTCATAACAAATACAAGCTATGGCACAGTACTTTCCAAAATGAACTGTGATACCAAGATTTCAGTTTACTTTGGAAGATGCTACTAGGATGTAATTCCGAAGGTGGGTTTTCTGGACTGTTACAACTTGTCAAAACACACTTCAATCAGTCATATTACTGGAATTCCCTGGGGGAAAGCAGCCTTCAGAGGAATTAAAAACATAGTGTAGCAGCGCAAAGTGTTTTCTTGCCTGTTGCATAATAGCGTGACTTGCTTGGTTACTCCATGGTTGGTCCTTTCCATGTTGAAATAAGCATTTGGAAACAATAGTCTAGACTACATTTAATGGCCTGATCTTTTTTTGAAATCACATTTCCAGGTGAGGGAAGAAACCAAAGTAAGGTGAGCTTAGGGAATTTCCTAATCATCTCATACCCCAAGAAAAAAGGTTTGCTGTTTATGTGGAAGACAGGAGGCATGATTTTGCAATTACAGCAAAGACTCCAGAAATCCTGAGCTTTTAGTTCGACCACAGATCTGTCTACCATTCCCTCCTCTCCCTGCCCTCTCCTTTTTTAAAACTGGTCTAGGAGGACCTTGGAGCCTTGTGAGGAAGGACTCATGTTGTCTGATGTTGCAGGATATTAGGACCCTTTGGTTCTGCAACACACCTAGATTTCCTCCCACAAACAACAGTAGGGTGGATCTAGAATCAGACCATTGTGTGGGTGGGGGTGCAGGACACTTCATCTGCTGTATAAATAGATTATGTGATAGTATTGCTTCAGACAGAAAATGTCTACAGTGTACTTAAACTAGTCTTTGCTTTGGGAAATGGTACTAACACCAGATATTAAAACCTGAAGCTCATTACTTTATCACTCATTGGTTTGTTTTTCAGCTCATAGAGCACTTTCCTGCTCTAAATACAGCTTATGACAACAAAAATCCCTGGGGCTATTGCAGTTGCTGTGAAAACTTGTGCTTTGAATGAGATATTCCATGTGGAAAGCAGCAATTCGACATAGCACAGCTCAAGGCTCATTGAAGCTAAGGAGGACTGCTGACTTGGCTGATGCATGCTTCCTGATGCTTAATTTGGGCTGACACCATAACATCTGACCCAGTGGTGCTTTATTGCTGGTGTAGGGTTGCTGTGTTCCAGCTACAGTTGCTGCATCAACATTTGCTGTTGGTCTGCTGAGAAGTGCATGTGTATTCACGCAGTTGGGGTGTTCCTTCCACTATTTCCAGGAGCAAGCAAACTCAGAGGTATGGGGGAAAGAGGATGATGGTTGTTTATGCCCAGAACTCATCGTGTTTCTAAGAGCTGTATTTGTGTTGGTTTGTCTGGAACTTCCTTGTGCCAACAAGATCATAAGGTTGGATTTTCACTTGTTACACATTTTGTAGATAGTTGTTGAATTTCAGGAGACCAACACCCTACTGCTGGGTCAGGGTGGCATTGAGCTATATCTTGCTCTGCTAGTGAGCCCTGCTGCACTGTGAGGAGAGATACCCAAAGGAAGCTGTGATGCCCTGTGGTCACAGCACAAACTTGAAGACTCTGCTGGAAGGGTGCCAGTCAGTTAACAACTTTGCCTTCTAGGACATCCCTGGACAAAAATTAACAAAGAAACCCCAGCTGACAAAGGAATAAAGTAAATATGTGTTTCTGTCACTGTCTTTTCTGGAACAGTCCTGCCTTATGTACTTGCTATTGCAAATTAGGTATGGGCTTGTTTCTGTGTCACAAGCTATTTTTTCATGGGAGATGTGGTACAGCTAGAGTGATGGCTCACCTTCTACACCTGGTATGCAGGCTCTGTACTGAGTGAGTTTCTACCTGGGAATTCAAAATTTCATGGTAGTATCAAAAAACCCCCAGTGAAACAACAACCCTTCAACAACACCACCACCAGTTAGAGCAGGAAGATTGTTGTAAATAGATAATTAAAAATTGTGTAATGTTAATTATATAGTCTGGCTAGGTATATTCTCCTGTAATACCAAAAATAATACTTTGAAGGAGGGAATTAGGGAGATGGCTATTTTTGCATTGGTAAAGAAATTTGCATTTTCATCAGTCTGAAAACAGCTGGGGGCTGGTTTGGCAGCAAAATCTTAACCCAGCAACCATCATACTTTGCCATGTGCTCAGACAAAGCGCACATGAAACAAGGTTGGCTCCTGGGTTTACACCAAGACAGTGTGCGGTGCATACACAACATCCCCTTCTTGTCTGTGACTGAAGGGTCCCAAACCTGCTCAGAGCCCTGCCCATCAATGCCATTGGAAAATCAGTGATCTTAGCACCTTTTAATTCTCCTTTACCAGCTGCACCCATCTGTGAGGCTCTCTCTATGCATGGGAAGGCCACTGCAGCTTTTGGCTGCTCCAGTCCTCTACTTGCTCACCAGTGCTTTCCTCGCTCCTTCTCAAACATGTGGAGGCAGTGGAAATTAACACTGGGAAGTGCAAAGCCAACTGGCAGAAGGAAACTCTGAGAAGCTGTGCATCCACACTGGGATATGGGGTTTGATTTATATGACTGAAACCCTGAAAAGAGGTTTGAAAAGGTACAGCTCAAGAGAAAAATTCAAGCTGACTTCTTGCCACACTTACAGCTGGAATCTGTGCTAAGTGAAACAGAGGTGTCAGGTCTCTGCTACCTTCCATGCAAAATCACAGTATTAACTGGACTCTTATTCAGGAAATTTTAAATTTAAAACATGGTTTCTGAACCTCAATGGGCAAAAAACAAAACAAACAAACAAAAACAAAAAAAAACCCCAAACCGAAACAAAACAAAACAAAAAAAACCAGGAAAAACCCCTCACTTTTGGTGGAAAATTTTTGTGGTTTTTTCCAACAGAAGCTGAGGAAATCATTATTCTCCCTGTCACTCTCCTTCCTGCTCAAAAAGCAGGTGAAGGAGAGAAAAAGTGGAGAAGGAAGAGAAAAAAGAAAAAAACAAATGCGTTTTTTAAAAGTAGGAGGGGGGGTTTGTCATGGAAGACTTGCAACATACCTTTGACAGACAGATTCACCTATCCAGTGGGAGGGCTGCATGCCTGCCCAGCATGGGTTGGGGAACAGACCAGCTGCCTTTCTGTGGTGGGTGGACATGGTGGTAGCACATTGTCCCAGCTCCAGAATCCTCCGGCAATTGCAACATGAGTCAGGGAAGAGAAGAGAGATTGAGAAGGTGGCAGAAGGTGGGAATAGACTAAGTCAGTGCTAAGAGTAAGAGACCAAAAGGAATCTCCATTGTGAACTGTCCTGGAAGAACTATCATTTTGTGCAGACATCAGAATTGGAATCAAAGGTATGTTTTTCCGTATTAAACCCAATGCCTTAAAATTCCATGTGAGGCAGCCGGCAGAGTAGAGGTGAGGTGCAGCTATACCTGTTTGTTTCCATAACATTTCAGCCTTTCTAGTTCAAATAGCAACTGAACCCCTTTGATTGTCCACTCCCTTTTGTTATCAGTACCTTAGTGGATTTCCATATTCCAGTATGCTCAAGATTATTTGGGACAATCTATTATTTACCTTTCTGGGACCTGGTCAATTACCTTCTTTGATTAAAACTGCAGGGATGAAGCAGGGCTCCATCAGCATCTGAAGATGGGCACCTTTCAAAGCTGTGGTCGTGAGCAGGAAATCCAGGATAGATGAGCTGCTGGGCTGTTGGCTCCTCTGGTGCTCTTCCCTTTTCACCTGTGTAAGCCCAGCTCTTTGGAGTTATTTGAACATAATCATGGCAAACTCTGTGTACATGGCCTAATACATAAAAGGCCTTTTTCACAACCCACACCTGAAACTGCAAACTCCGCTCCCTAAGTGTTTGTATTTAGCAGAGCCTCTCTCCTCCCAGTCACATGGGGAGCATCCAGACAGTATAGCATGGAAGCCATAAAATACAGTAGTTCAGATATGAGAAGGGCTAGGAGGCTGATGGTTCAGAGTTCCTCAAAAGCCTGGGATGGTATATAAATAAGGTCATATCTAAAACATCTTCAAATATGGTTCTAAAGCAAATGTTGCGCAATTAAATTAAAGCTGAGAGGAATAAAATATAGAGATGGATTTGTTTTTCTGTTGAACAGGAAAAAGATGTTATATTTAATGATTCCCGTTTGAAAATGTGGACCTCAAAATTAAAGCCACAGCTGTGTTTCCAGTCAAAGAAAGTATATTGGATTGGGACATACAGAGCTGTAGACCAGTACGTAAAACCTGAGGAGTTCTCACCTTCTCTTTCTAGCAGAGATATGTATATCCCTGTGCTGTCTGGTTTGGTCTAATGTGCACATTCATGCAGTAATTATCTTTTTTCTCAGGGTCAGAGACTGATGAGCACTAGAGCTGTGCTGCAGTTGCCTCCTGCTGTCCCTGCATGTAGCTTTGATCTTACTTGATAGGTATTCTCAAGCTGTATTCCTTAGGATCTTTAAAAGAGCATTCTATGGGTTTACAGAGCAACAAATTTTTTTTTCAGTCGTGTATCTTAGGCAATTTTCTATGTCGTTTGAAATTCCTTCATCAAGCTTCTGTTCAGCTGCTCCAAACAGACTTGCTCCCTATAAAAGCTGTGCTCCTGCCTTACTTACAGACACAGGCATCTTTGATTGACTGAGTTTCTCAACTTTCATGTGGAAATACTTGCATGACACAAAGAACCGTATTAAAAATGTCTTCTACTTTCCTTGCTTGATTTACAGAGGGGGTCTGTTGGGTCTCTTTGTCAAATGCTTTAGACCTGGATTGTTTATAAAGGAGATGTGGCTTCTTGAGGTGATACAAGGATTCTTGTCCCAAGTCTCACAATCTGCCTGCACAGAGCTTCCTGGAAACAGTAAGGCTCTTTACAGTTATCAGCTTGACTATTCCCATTTACTTGGCAATTTTAGACATGTAAACCTTTATACATGTATAAATGCCAAGATGCCTCAAGCAAAGATTTTTCATGAGGTGCCTGAAGTTCTCAAATGTCCCAAATACAGTACAAGTATCACTATGTAATGCCTAGTAAATAGCATGTCTTGAAAAGCCTGAGTTTTAGCAGTACTTTCATGTTCTTGTCAACCTCTTGAGTAGATAAGCTTCCATTTTCAATGAACAAAACTGAATAAAGATACTTAAATAGGTCAGTCTTGTGGTTTTAGAATACAACTCCTAGGCTCTGTAACATACTTAGAAAGCTCAAATCTCCCAAGATCAGAGAACACCAAAGAATTGCAGCCAAATTTTCATCTGTCTTCTGGACTTGGTGCTTGTAGACTTGCACATGAGCCCTCTGTTATTAGGATATTTCCACACACCAAAGTGCAAGTGGAAGGCCCAGTTAGGTGGGTGGGCACTGTGTGGTTTGTACACAGAATGGCTGGGTTTTCATACGCTGATGTGGCGCAGTGCATTTCCGCAAAGGGGAACCTGAGGCCATTTCTGAGAATGTGTTAACCTCGCATCGCCAGGTCATTCACCTCTTCTCTGAGGAGCACACACACAAAATTATGTTACGTGTCGGATGTGAAAGTCAAAATACTTCACCCTATCTAACCCTCAAATGAGTTAGAAGGTTCATTTCAAGGAGTGGTTCATTTCTTTAATAAAGTCGAACAATGCAGGAAGGCAGGAAGGCAGGAAGGCAGGAAAGAAAGGAAAAGATGTTGATGTTTACATTTCTGGTACTAAAATTTTCAGCATTATGAAAAAAGCCTCTTGATTTCTTTGTTTCTGAGTTTGTAGAACCTAAAAGATGTTTGCTTAAACAAAGAAAAAAAATCCTTTTTTAAGATTGGTTTTCCATTGTTATCTCTAAGAGGTTCCTGTGATGTCAGGACCAGTTGTCAAGAAAATAACAGCCCTTCTCTCTTGTTTGCAGCAGGATTTCATGTTTGGTTCCTTCAGAAACACAAACATCACTTGTATTTCTGCATCTGTGAGACAGAAGAGATTTGTCTAGTTTTTACTTTTGCCTTTTGGTTTTGTTTCAGTCTTACTTAGATTAGACATAGCTGTGCAAAAATCCCAAACCAAGTAAAACAAATCTTTTATGGTCTGTCAATCTTCCAGCCTTTTCATTCTGGTGTTAAAACATTTTTCTGATTTGTTATTTACAAAAGCCAAAATGATTGAAATTTCAATTCTGGACTAAAGTCTGGCAGCTAAAAAACTATGAGGGAAAATGTTCTCTATGCATGAGACATGAAAATTAATTGCTTAAGCAGAATATTTTTTCAGATCGTTAGTTTTGCATATGAATTGTCCCACTAACACTAGCATAAATCTTCTACAAATAGCATAAGTAATGCAAATGTTGGCTAATACCTTTTTTCATTTTGAACTGACTTCTGTTCCTTTGGCAAAATGCTATTCCTGAATGAGTAGAAGAGTAATCGGGTACTCAGCCCTCGAGTGCGTGGTTGCAGCTGTGAGTCATCTCCTTACTTTCCGTGCTGTCTTGGGATCTCTCGATGACTGCAGAGGATCAGCGTGTTGTGTCACCCAGCACCGGCCGTGTCACAGGGCAGCCACGAGCCCCGCCGCTGAGCACATGGTGCGGGCTGCTATGTCAGTGCTGACTCAAGGCAGGGAAAGAAGGGCTCGTCCCATCCCTTCTGATGTAAAGAGCTCTCTGAGTTAGGACCTCGCTTTCAGAAATTATTTCACCCACGCTCCCATTTTCACCCTTTTCATACCAGGGTCAGGTGACAGATCCAAAACCTGAATTTGAGGAAATGAATTTTTAAAAAGGAATTAATTTGACTTGAATATATCTAAGACTTTAATATAGTTTAATTAAGATTTTGAATAATTGGGGGGGTTGTGTATACACATACATATATATATATGCTCACACACACAAATGCATTCTCACATTTGCTTTACAGATAAATAAAAGTCTTGTGACTGTGACTTTTTAAAATTGCAGCCGTATTGGACAGCTAAAATTGCTGTTGGACAGTATGAGTCTGTGAAACCAGCCATGAGTTTCCAAATTGATTTCTTGCGTATCTTTGACCTACTTCCCACTTGAGAGGGCTGGTTGTGCTGTTAAGCCTCCCATTCATCTGAAAATGGAAAGAAGCAGGTGATGCCACCTGAAGCCCTCCCTCCTGACACCTATGGAAAGCTCTGACTCAGACTGTTGAATCGCATTCAGCAAGCCAGGCATAGCAAGTGATGGTAGCTGAGCTGTGTATTGTAGTACTACTACCTTTTTTTCCTGTGGATTTTGAACTGTCAAAAGCCTACTAAGGTTTATAAGCTTTTAGAGCACTGATTTAAAAAATGGAAGAAAAAAAGGAAAGGAGGGCTCTATATCCATATTGCTTATGGCATTTTGTGAAGTCTTTTACACGTGTGCAAAATGTCTTTAAAGAGACACTAAACGAACCTGTTGCACTTTGTTTACTTGTTTTGCATGTATGTGACTGCTTAAGTAAAATGCCAAGCAGTGGAGGATTCAGCAGAATGATAGTACTGTTTTAGCTTGCTCTGCTTGGCTTGTTCTATTAATATATGTTTGTGGTCAGGAAGGAACGCAGTCTCACTTTGCTATAATATGTGCAGTATTAATTTTGGTTTGACACCTGCCAGGCAAAGATCCTCACCAGCCAAAGGCATTCTTCATAACCGAGCTCCATCTGTTGTGCAGATCTTTGATTCTGATATTTCTAATGACTCAAGCCAAAGCGAAAAGAAGAGGCAACTTGAAGAAAAAAAAAGTCTTGAGGAGGAATGAATAGTTCTGTCGAGGCTAAATATAATGGCTTATTGTCCCATTTGGTTTAAGTCCTGCAAGGGAAACATGTGTGATTAGTTTTTGTTTTAGAAGAAAACAGTCCTTCATACTGGCAGTGTCGTTGTTGTTGCATGAAAGGAATATTGATAGGTAAAGTTCAAGCTCATGATTTTATAGCTGAAATGCTGTAGCCTTTAGAAAGATTTCTTGATAGGAAAGTTACTAGAAAATAAGTTTGCTTACTTATTGTACTCAGCAGATTAAAAGCCTAAGGAGTCTTTGATTCTTGCATGCGAAGGAGCAGCAGGATTAACACTTGCCTCAGCTCTTTGAAAGACAGCTCAGGCTTTTTGCAATAAGCATTCAAGTAACATCTGTCAAAAGAAGTTAGCTTCCAATCCCCTGACAAAAGTTGCATGATGATTTTGTCACCTCGCTGACAAAACAATCATTAATTGATCCAGTTAGCTTTGTTTTTTACTTAGAGTGGGTGAATTAATCTGTCAGAGCTGCCCAACCCACATGGGTAAACATTTGCCTCCTGTGATACCATGAGAAGTCTACAACAAATATGAATGTATTTTATGGTCATCACAACTCCATATAATCACCTGTTGATCATTTATTTTTATGTGTGATAGCGTGGAGAAGAAACTTGACAAAAAGAAATTATGGCTCTGTGGGCTTCAGACCTATAATTAGTGGTTGAAAGTTCTGTATTATCAAACACCATTTAATTCACTAGGAACTGCAGAGCATTGAAAACTATATAGCAATGTAGTGACATACTTCAGAATTTGATTTTTTCAGCATTATTTGTAAGGTTGACTGTTAGTGTGAGTGCTGGCCTGTAAAACAAAAACTCCCATCTCTACTCCTTCAGACTAGCAGGTGTCTTTGTGCTGTCTAGTAGTTCCTGAAAGCTTGAATGTTTCACAGAACCTAACAATTGAGTAGATGTTTCTTTTTTCCCTTAGTGTATTGCTGCATGTTGAACCTGTTCATGCATTTATGTCAAAGGTACACTGCAAATATACCATCATTAGCTGTGGTTTCAGTGCTCATGCATATTGCTCACTTATGTATAACAATATAGAAATTAATAGGAACTATCAAGCAAATTTTACTTCTACATCAGTGTCTAGAACAACATAAAATTCAAGGTATAAAGCCACAGTATGACTTAATCCAGTCCTGCCTGTATGTAGGGTCATCCTGCCTGAGAAGAGAGTAGACATTATAGTATGTTGTGTTTCTGTTTACTTTGCATAGGTGCTCTTTTCCTTGCATGCATCTGCAGCTTCCATTTATTTATTAAATTAATTATTTGATCTCATGGTAGGTGGCAGCAGAGAAATACTGTATGGGATTGTAATTAATATTTTGAATGGGAGCCAAAATAACATCCATGCTATTAACTGCTGAAACTTACCCTGCTCTTTCCAGTAAAATGTGAACAAAGATGTAAAAACACAATCTCTTTCAGTTTCTTAAGCACAGGGATTGCTCCCTATGGCTTGAAAACGATGAAAATTGAAGAGAGAATTAATTTATTTACAGACTTCTCTGGCAATCTGTTTAATATAGATTAATACTGAAGAATATCAGTATAGCAAAGATCTGTAGAGGTATAAAACCTGTGGGAGAGATTAAAAATGTTCAAGAAAACTGAAACTGAATAGTGGGAATACAATGGAAAACTTTTGTCATGAAATCTGAATGCTTATGTTTCAGATTTTAGCAGTCTGCTTCCACATCTGCAGCTACTAGGCAGTCCTTAGCAAATTATAAAGAATATATTAATCAGCTGCTGGTATTGACCAAAATAGAAACATTTGTGTTCTTGAATTGCCTGTAGATTTACAAAATTTTATGCTGTTTTTCTTACCCTAATACCCAAAATGTACTTAATGTCACAAAGTGTGGTGTTTTAGAGCTCACAGAGAAGAGCTGCCAACAAATGAAGATAAATGTACTTTTTAATTACAACACTGATGTAGAGTCCCAGCAAACTTTCAGTAGGAAAGAGCTGAGTTTGGTACCTCAGGTGGATTGTCCTTCACTTCAGGGAAGTGCCATAGCTTTGATTACCAAAGGATCATGGTCGCAATTTATATATTTATATAAAAAATATATATAAATATATATATAATATAAAAATATATAATTTATATAATATTGGCTGTCATATGTATGGTAGATTCCAATTTGTGAAAAACAAGACACAGAACCTAGTATCTTTTAATGCAAGTCATAAAAACCAGCACAGTGAGGAAGAATGCAGCCTGTCTTATAAATGTATTTCATATTTGCTTTCATTTTGGTTAGTGCCTTTTGTAATTTAATTAACTTGAAAGTGTAAATTACCATCACAGAAGTATGCTTACGAGTGTTTTATGATCAGTAATTGACAGAAGCTCATTTTATTCATGCAAGTTCTGTATATAATGTTTGCATTAATCAGATCAGAAGTGACCAAGTTACAGAAACTGTGAAGCATGACTACTCAAACAAACATAAGATTCTCACCAGATTTATTTCACTGTAACGTGGTCAGCTGAAAAAAAATATATACAGCTTTCTAAAGCTTTATTTTGGGTGTTTTTCTTTCAATGTGTTTACTGTACAGATTCCATTCTGTAGGTTGCTCTGGCTATTTAACTGCACATGATTTGATCGGATTGCATTAGGGAAGATTGTATATATTCTTAAGAAGATATTGGACCCATTGTTTCTACAAAGTTGCAGGTTTTGCATCACCAGGATTTCCCCATGCCAAGTCTACTCTGTGGGAGGAAGAAACTGGATTTCCCAAGCAGAGAACAGACATCAGCTCATGCTTGGTAGTCATCATCAGATAATGTTCTACAGTAGCCTGAAATGGGATGAGGGAGGTCAGCATCTCTTTGGTAGTAAGCAGGAGCCTTCAGAGGGGGCAACCAGCACAAACAAGTGGGACTATGTAACTCACTGCTCACACTTGGCAGGGGAGACAAACAGTTATGCATGTGCTAAAAGCAGGTAAAGGCTATACAACTTCTCAAAGTTATTTTACTCTTCTGTAAGTGAATTCAAGCTGAATGTATTAACTTTATATATGGAAAGATATCTCTAATGGGGTCCGGTATCTGTCTGCAAATAGTACAGTTCAATTTTTCTTCCCTCCTTGGTCAAACACTCTTTAAAACCCACTGATACCAGGAGGCAGACCTGGTGGGTGGGAGTAGACTTTGGATGGGCTGAGTGATCTGTGCTGTTTGCAGATGCTTAGAAGATATGTATATGCTGGTACCTAGAAGAGAAATATTTATTTCCATGTTCCCTGGAGCATGATTATTTGGAGCTGTTGCAGAATACTAATATTCTCTTCTTGAACAGACTTTGAATCAGTCTGGTGTTTAATTAGCAACCAGTGACAACAAGATTAAAAAATAACACCCAAATTATGTAGTAGGGGTTGGTTTCTGGATAGTGTGTTTTACTCTTTTTCAGTGAAAAAGAGTAAAACAAATTGGAGTTGTTTCTTGTGTTTAAAGAGATCCCAAATTGGATCCTAAAGTTCACTGAAATGAAATAACCCTATGCTTATGTTTAATGCTTCATGATAATTTTTGACTTGCACAGGAGGAACTAAGTGCTGGAACCTCCATGAAGGCCTGCTGAGTATTGTATATCCAGTGTGATAATTTCCTGTCTGTCACTCCAGTCATTCATGTCTGCAGGTTGGCTTATGAATTTGAATGTGTTGTAGGAAGAGGACAGGCATTTGCCTGCAGTTTCACCTGTTAATATACTGTTGGGAGAGAACAGCTGAACAAGAAAGCTGTACAGATGGAGACTTACTGTAACCTTCCATCTTCTTTTCTGACAAATCAAGCCAAGCCATCCTCTGCAGTTACCCAATGACTTCTCTTTATTCCATCCTTCTCACCAGGATCTCCACCAGAGACTTGTGTTTTACTTCAATGATCTGTAGCACTTACTGTGATCCTTCAAAGTGCTTCTTTGCTATCCCTTTAATCCAGCATCTCTGGCAGCTCAGGGGGGGTTGCAGCTCCTAGAAATCTCCAGTTCTCCATTAGTTGGAGCATTACACAGTGTCCTTTAGTTCATGTTCCGCAACCCCACCTTGCTGCTCGTGAAAGCCTGTCCCAACCTGATCTGCCAAGTGTTGTCTTGCACCACAACACACTCTCACTATTGTGCTCACACCAAGGGGATTTGTTTATCTGCAAGTTATTTACTGTTGTGACATTCAGTCAGTAAATAATCTCTGTAACATAGCACAGCTGCCAAAATACACAGCCTAGGCAACCATGCTGTGCTGGGTTGCACCCAGCACAGACTGGTTGTACCCATTCTGTATCCAGTGCTGGGTCTGTGGCTCAGGCTAGTTGAATATGTGGGCTGGAAGGAAGCAGAACATCGCACTAGATTAATTATTATGTATATTTTAGCTGAAGTGCCCCACATGTCACCGATAGCATGTTAGCCATGATGGTTCTGAGGATCTTCAGAGACCCTTTTAGCTTAATTTCCTCTAGTAACCAGGGCCATGTGCTCCTCTGCTGTGGGGTGTTGTGTGTATGCATGTACTCCTACTAGCTTCTGAACCTCTTATCAAACATCAAGAAGCCTGTCTATTTGCTGTTGGGAACTGGAGCAGTTTCATAAGTGTCTTGAGAACAGGTAAGCAGCTGGAGAAGACCTGTAGCCAGCTGTAGGATTCACATCCTGGGGGGGGAAGTGAGGCTTCTTTGGTTTGCTGCTTGTAGAACCTGTTAATCTATCTTTACCACTTCTCAGGGAAGAACTGTTCTCCAGATGCCAGAAAAGATGATTAAAGAGGACTCTGAAATGTTTGCTTTGAATTCTTCAGGAATCATGTCTATGATCTGATAAGTGGGTTAAGTGAACAACAGTTAGTGCCTTGAGTCCAGATCACCGAAGGACTCCATACACCTAGCAGGAGGAGATGCTGAGGCCAGATGCATGCCCAAGCAGTTACTCCTCTTTACAATCCCATTCCAGATATTCAGGGTCTGAAGACCAGACTGCCGACACGTTTCTGATGTAATTATATAAAAATTAGAGCATTTTCCTAGCATTGCTCCTGCCAAGGGTTCTTGCATGCTTGATTTCAGCAGACTGCTTGATTCCCAGGGGAGTTTTTTCTCAAGCAGGTGGTATTCTTGGAGGCTAGGAAGCATTCTTGACCCTTCCCAGGGAAAACTTTATATTTTTTCTGTAATGATTTACCAGGAGAAATGGAGTATATCTGCGCACCTCAGCACATTAGAATGTGCAGCTCAGAGATTGCTGGAGTCCCATTTCCTCTTTCAGGGCTCCTTCTGTCTTATCCAACAAGTATGTACATGGTCCTTTAAGTAGATAAAATACAGAGGCAGTGCTGGAAGCAGAGACCAGTCTGCAGAAACATCTTTCCCAACAGACAGATTTATTAGTTATTAGATGAAAGATGGGCCATAATATATCCCTGACTCTTCAACTGTCTCCTGAACTGCTTGTGGCATTGTTCTTGTAGGATTAGGCAGCAACTGATTGAGGCTTTTTCAGCACTTTGGATTCAAGTGCAATTTCCATCCAAGTCCCTTTTTCACAGCAGGGAGCAAAAGCCAGTAAGTTGAGTTTTTGTTAAAATGTATTGACTTCACAGGGGAGAAGTTTCTCTGAAACTCCAACAAATGCTTCTGGTCATGCACAAAGTCACACATACATGGAGAAGGGTCCTTTAGACAAAACCGTAAGGCACTTTGGGCCTTAGCAGTTCTGAGCAACCTGCTGGGTACTTTGCAAGTCACCCAAAAATGCCTCAGCCCTTTTTTCTGCTGTCTCCTGTGTAGGCTTTATCTTACATCCTCCCATTTGTGCCAAGTGGAACACAGCTGAGGTGAGTTTGTTTTTCATCCCCCTGATTTTTCCAGTATCTTCTTGGCATCTCCTACTTAAAGCTACAGAGGTTCCGAAGAAAAAGGAATGCAAAAGCAGTGACTGTCTGCCTTTGCCCCAAGTGTTTTTATATCTTTGTTATCTGGGTGACTCTGTTTTGTCTGGTCTGTGTCTGTGATACTATTTATATCCCACTTTGTTTCCTGTCCACACTCAGCAGCACCACTGTAACTCCTGGTTTGTGCAGTGGTCTGGAAGTACAGATGTACACACAGGCCAGAAGTTGTCAACATCTCCTGTTTTTTAACTGGAACAACTAGGATAAAGCTTAGTGAGGATGAGCTTCCTTCACCAGTGATGGGGAGAAGCACATTTCCTTGTGCTGTAGCTTTGCATAGAAGGAGCCGCAAGTCTTTCTCTGAGTGAGTTTCAGCTTCATAACCAGAGTAGAGTGTCCTTCCCATCTCCAGCCCTATGGAGGGGGATATTCATGATCCCAAGAACTATGCTAGCCAGCTGGTGGGTGGTTCCAGGAGAGAAGTTCTGCACCATTCTGCACCAGGCTGGCTCTCTTCCCAGCACAGAACTGTTGGCTTCTCACTCCTCAGGGCCTTAGTGGCTTGAGCATGAGCAGTGAGACTTGGCATCTAAATCTCTGCAGTGTGTGGCTCTGGCACCATGCCCACAGCTGGACACAGTGTTTCACTTGGTGCTCTTGTTGAGGGTGACAGCAGCGCAAATTGCCTTCTCCAGAGCAACCCTCCCCATGCTCTGGTGGTGCCCCAAGCCCCACTTCTTCCAATTCTTCCCATTTTGCAGTCCTTGTTTTGCTAAGCAGGAGTACATGCCTGACAGAAGCACGTACACCTACTCATCAGACCCACCTAGAGCAAGAAAAACTTGACCTTTTTTTTTTGAAAATGAGATCTTAGTATCCTAAAAGTACCTTTCAAATGCAACTGCAGGATCTGCATAATTGAAACTTTTCTCTAATCTCATTACCTCCCTCAGGCAGTTCCTGACAAGTGGAGATTATAAATGAGAGTTTGTAGTAAACATAGCTAAAAAAAGGTGTCTTTAATATTTTTGCAATATATTCAAAGCAGTTTGGGCATGAACACAGAGAACTCATTTCTATTTCACCTCAAATGCCATTATGTTTATTAAATTAGGAGAGGCATTAATCCTAGAACATATCCAGATCTTTTTGTGATTTTGCATTTGTCATAACTGAAATAACTCACTAAATATTTCTCTATACCTCTAAATAACATTGCCTGTCATGTAATATTTATCTCAGATTTTCCTCAGTGTTTTTGTATCAGAGCTGAAAATGAGCTATCACACAAAATAAAATGGGACTGAAATACCACTCCTTTGTATTAAATTTAACATTTGGCTTCTGTCCCAGAGTTTTCCACATCCATATTGGAATCAGATGGTAGCATAAGATGAAAAGATCTCCTGGATGGGTTTTATTCTGATCCTTATTAAAGGGCTGGTAACAGACTGAAGGCAAGATACTTGTAGTAAAAAAAGCCTGCCTAATATCAAAGGCTGGATGGACAAGCTGACATGTATTATTGTTAGGCCTTCCTGCTTGATCACATTTCAGTATCACAAAATCATTTGGCTAGTGGACGTAACATATAAAAACTTCAGTGTGAGAGCAAAAAGCCCAGGCTGGCAGGTATTACTGCTGTGGGTACACACTTGGTAGCTGACCATAAGCCAAGGAAAGGGTTTAATACGAAAAAAGTGTTGTTGGTGACAGCACAGCATAGCTATATTTATTTTATTCTCAACTATTTGCATTCATGAAAGACATTGCCTTGTGCTGACTTACCCGTGAAACTGGTATCACATGTGGCAGCATAGGGGAGCCCTACTGGTATTGCTCAGTCTTCTTCAGAAGTTGTGCATCCTCTGCCCTATCCACAAACCAGCACTTGCCCGAGATTCCTTTGGCAGTTTGGAGACAGAAAGATCAAACAGACCTAAATAGTCTTCAGAAAGCAATTTTCTCTTTACTCAAAGCAGCTTTGTATAGTTCTTGTGTATTTTTTGGCTGAAATTGTACAAACACTTGCAGGCTCTGGGTGTTCTATGCAAAAACAATTACTTTTGATAAAATGAAGGAATGGTGCTTTCTGTTGTTGCTGTTCTGCTGTAGTGGAGACTGTGAGCATGATATTGGAGCTATAGATTAGATTTTGCAAAGCTGCATTTCTGTAGGGAGTCTGCTGCCTCAGACCAACAGGCAATAATCAGATTTTTTCAAGGGGATATTTTGCCTGTGTTTTGTGGCAGTATCTTCAGCAAGAGAAGTAGAACAGCAATTGCAGATAGCATTGATTCTTCAGTTCAGCTTTTGATCACAAAGGTTATTGAAGAACAAGTATGCTTTATAGGTATTTTATGCTGCTTTTCTAAATGTACCTTTTTAAAAGCTGGCATGTGGTTTGAACTTATAGGCAGAGAATCATTTCTCTGGCACTGGCTGTTTAAAACATCAACGTCATCATTTGAGCTTATACCCAGTTCTCCTTTTACAATCAGTGGAGAGAAATATGCACATTTAGAAGAGTTTAGTTAATTAATCTGATTATTTTTGGCATCTTCTTTCCAGTGAGAGGGTTTGTATTTTAGAAGAGTCTATTTCTCTTCTCAGCAAAAATTAATCCTAGCATATTTAGTTCAGGAGGTGTTATCTGTAGTTAGGTGAGCTGGATCCCACACAGCATGTTTCTGAATAGCACTGTATTCTCACTTGGGTACTAGCACTGTATGAATACTTTGGGGGTTTTATTTTAATTATCGGGTTACCCTAGGGAACACATAAAGAGATCAGTTGTATATGTAAGAAATGCCTGGTTCAGTCCCTACAAGATTTTTACTGCTGATAATTACAGCTATCTTAATGCTTCATGTGAAAGCTGTTTTGGTAGTTGTGTTGATCCTGTCCAGCTCAGGTACCTGTTCAATGTGAAACATCTTTTTTGGATGAAGAGTGCATTCTCTTGGGTATGTGGACAACCCTAAGGGACTTAACATCATGCAAAAATCTCTGAGAAAAAATGTGACCTCCTTGCATTCTCCTGAAAACATCTTCAAGGAGCTGAGATCAATGGAGCTGTGGCACATACATGCCTGCTTTCAGGAGTGTTACAAGAACTGGGCTGAGGGATAAGGAAGCATAATTTGTGTTTGTGAACAGTGTTGATGCCCTGTTCGTTTGGATTCACCTGAGCCACGCTTATGGATTCTTTCAAATAGAGGAAAAGCCCTTGAGGCTAGTCTCCTCAAGAGGAGTTTGCCATATATGACAAGGCACAAAGGGTAAGTAACATTTTAGGACAGAATTTCCTGTGAACAACCCTCTGAAAAAACCCCAGAGTAATACGTATTAACTAAGGAATCAAAGTTGTTTCTGCAGTGTATAAATGGAGTCACAGAACAGGAGTAATAAGTTATTCTTGGTCCCATGTTTGTCACTTGTCATATCAGCTATATCATACTGGTGCAAGCACATTGAGGATGATGGCTGCTGGAAACAGGCTCCTGGAAAACCTTTCTTTTTCAGTACCCCAAAATCTATAATTGCTTTTGGAAGTCTTTGCTTTGGTATACAGTTCTGATGTCTGGATTACTGACATCCAAAACCACAAGGCTCCCTGGTGTGGTCCACTGAGCATTTGTTTTCCTCTGATTAAGCTTCTGGTTGATTATGTAATTAATTTTTCTAGGTAGATATGGTTTTATTTCTTTAATTAATTAATTAATTAGCCTCATTTTTGCTTATGCTTGTTCCCTCCTTTGTTAAGGTCTCTCATTAACTCTTGCAGCATTGCCTAATGACACACATGGTTTTTCTTTCTCTCTTTTTTGTTTTTTTTCTCTTTTACAGACTTAACTGAAGTTGCACCATGCATTTTGAAGATGTCACCGACGGATCAGCAGTTGAACAAGCTGGCGAGGAGTCTGGGACCTGAATGGGAGCATGTAGTTCTGTGCTTAGGTTTGTCCCATACTGACATCTATCGATGTAAAGTCAATCACCCTCACAACCTGCAGTCACAGATCGTAGCTGCATTTGTCCTGTGGAAACAGCGTTTGGGGAAAAAAGCAACAATCCAAAGTCTGCACACCAGTCTGATGGCAGAGGAAGTGGATCCTTCTGTGATACAGTACATGCTTGAGTGAAGCCATGCTATTTATTCAGAGCCGCCACGTATTTTGTTAAGTGAAGAGGATGGAAATGTATGTTGAAGATCAGACACCTCAAACTGTAAAAAAGTAGGGTTGGGAACTGTGGTTTTGTTAAGCTTAAACATGCAAGTTTTCTGTGGCATCTTGTGACTTGTAATTCTTTTCATGCCAGATTAATTTTTAGCAGGCATTAAAAAATGGATCATTCTTTCCTGTTCCCTTTTGTGCTATTTCAGTGGGGATATAGGGTGACAAAGTTCTTGCAAGCAGGTGGGCCTGCAGTAAGTTCAGCAAGGTTTTTGATTTCACTGAGGGAGCAATACTTGGTTTAACTTTTTTTCTGGACTATATAGGAGCCTTTTTACTGCTGTTTCATGCTCGTTCCCTGATATTACAGCAAGAAATGGGACTAATCACCTTTACTAATTTAACAATTTTACAACAGTTATTGCAGGTGGCTAATTTCACATTTATAAAAGTTTCAGCACATACAGTTTCTTGCTAGGATAGATGGGTGCCACTTCGGTCTGCCTTTGAAAAAGGCCCTAAGTGGAAGTAGCAGGAGTGTAGTGTGCCTGCAAAGATTTCTGCAGTTATTATTTAATGGGTGTAGGTTTCTGCAGGCAGGCCCTATGTGCATATGCCATATCACAGTTCTCAGGGTAGACACACAGTAGAAAAGTGACCAGAAGTAGGCAAGAACCAGGTAAACTGAGCAAGAAGCAGCCTAAAAAAGGAGACAAGTTCTAAGTTGTCCGTTTTTGTCTCTGCTAATAAACTAGAAGACCGTCTGGTGCCTGCTGAGTCTTTGAACGGTGCTCTGTATCCAGGCACTCTTGTTTTATGGTGAGGTCAAGCATCCATAGGCAAATTCCTCTGACCACTGCACACCCAACAGGGTAGTGAATTTTTTGCAGGTCCTTTCTGGCCAAGATGAACTTCCCATTACTCTTCCTTCAGCTTCCCTCCAGCCATTCGCCAGGCTCATTTGCTTTCTACCAGCTTTTTTACATCTCATGGGGGCAGCTTTAACACTGCTGTCCTCAGTTCTTCGCCACCATAATTGTACCACCAATGAAGATAAGATTTTATGTAGGAAAACAGTAAAGCTTGTGCTCTTCTCCTCCTCCTTCCCTTCTGTCATGGATATTTTATTCCTGCTGAAAAACAATACTGAGATTTTTGCTGACCAGGCAAGTGAGGATCAGTCTGCAGCATACCCAAAAGCAGTGGGGGTGACCAGCTGCTCTCTGAGGCTTAATGATAAGAGGCAGAATACATTTTAATTCTTCCTGAACAGTTTGCTGTACAGTAAATGAAGAACAGAATTTTGCTGCTGAGTTTTTATTTGAGGTCTATTTATGAACAAGTTGCTTTAGACTGTTTCCTCTACAGAGTCATTCCCAAAGAACTTCCCATCCCACAAAATTTGCTCTAATTTCACAGTTTAACAACCTTGTCTGAAGCCTTTATTGGGGCAAGAATGAACTTTACTGCTTTTTGTTTTTTAAAATTTGATATTTTTATACCCTAATTTTGAAATACATAGGGAATTAGAAAAGACAAAGAGATTTCAAAGAAATCCTATTCGTCTTGGGTTTTAGAAGCATGAAAATATATCCTGGCAGGATTTGGCTCCTGCAGGTTCTGAAGCAATCTGCTAATATTTTGGTTTTAGTCTTCTGAATACAGTTCTGACCTTCAGTAAATTGTGATACTGTTATATCTTGCTCAGATCTTAACTAGTCATATTCAGATCTTAACAATTCATCTCCTACTTCCAGAGATTAACTATATCAGCAAATTCCAGACAAGCAAGCTAAATCAATTTAGGGTTCAGGATTTATTTATTTTTTCTGTTTCCTGCTCCTTTAATGCCAACATGTTCTGGTTTAGGTGGAAAACCATCCCAGAGCAGGTGTACAGATATTTGGCAAATTCATATGAGCACAGCCCAGCACAAGGAGTGGGATGAGGACTTTGAAGAAATTCTGACAGTGAGATTGACAAGAGCGTGGTTTGTATATTAGGAAAGAGAGGCAAAGCAGTCTTCCTGGCAGCAGTTTGGAAGGAAAAAAAAGCTAGAGATGGTTGACAGGAGAAACTATTGAAAATGTGATTTAGAGGAAGAAGTTGACTCCCAGTGTCATAAATGTAAGTAAGTACCTTATCTTGTTCTGAACCAACATGGACCAAGTCTGAACACAGACTGGTCTTCAAGGCAGTTCATCTCCAGTTAACCCAGAATGAGCACAGTGCTCCAAGGAGACAACTGGTCTGGGTGGTAAAGCAATGTAATAAGCACAGGACCCTGGTACCTTCTTCTCTGGGTGAACTTTGCATTTAATGTTCTTCATTTCATGAAATCATAGGATGGTTTGGGTTGAAAAGGACCTCCAAGATCATCTAGCTCCAACACATCTGCCATGGGCGCCTTTCACTACACCAGTTTGCTCAAAGCCCTATCCAACCAGGCCTTGAACAGTTCCAGGAATGAGGTATCCAAACATTTCTGGGCAATCTGTTCCAGTGCCTCATCACACTTACAGCTAAGAATTTCTCCCTAATACTTAATCTAAAGCTACCCTCTTGCTGTTTGAAGCCACTCCTCCTTGTCGTATCACTTCATGTCCTTGTAAAAAGTCCCTCTACAGCTTTCCTGTAGGCCCCTTTTAGGTACTGGACCGTGCTATAAGGTCTCCCCATAGCCTTCTCTTCTCCAGGCTGAGCAGTCCTAACTATCCCAGCCTTTCCTCATAGGAGAGGTGTTCCAGCCCTCTGGTCCACTTGATGGCACTTCTCTGGACTCACTCCAGCACTTCTATGTCCTTCCTGTGTGTGGACTCTAGAACTGTTAGCAGCACTCCAGGTGGGGTCTTATGAGAGTGGAGAAGAGATAGAGAATCACTTCCCTCAACCTGTTGGCCATGCTTCTTTTAATGCAGCCCAGGATATGGTTGGCCAGTGTCAGGTTATCGATAACTAATATACTTAGGGTCTTTTTAATGGTTAAGAAAACAACCTTCAGTAGATAAGAAATTTCATGCCAAATAAGGCTTCCTCTCAAGACTGGTATCTGTCTGAGTATCTCGTATGGGCCACTGGAAACTTGATGAGTGGGTATTACTTCAGGTAATTTCTCCAACTTCTTTAGGTGAGCTAAATGGTACAACCTTTGCACCTGGTACTAAAATTACAGGAGCTACATCTAGACAAGGATTATAAAACCTGGCCTCTCATATTGTAGAGCAAAGCATGTAATTCGTAGTTTATAGTTGCTTTCATATTCCCAGGGCCTAAATGAATGCTCTAATACTTCAGTTACAAATACTGAAGGGAGTGGTTTACTTGTTTTATGAGATTGTTTCCATTGCTGTTATTTTTAAATTCATGGAAATGTTCCTATTAGACTCTTCATTTTTATTAAAGCTTGTTTTTGCACTACAAATGCAGGGATACATTTAACTGACAGTAGTATTCCTTTAACCCTGTGGATTTTTCCATCCACTTAAAAATATTTTTCTTCTGTATGTAATGCTTTATTTTGTACAAGGATGCAATTAAGAAAATTTAATTCTTCAGATGTATAGTAAGGCCTCTTATTCTCTCATAGAACACTCAGAAGATCTTAAAGTGTTTATTCTTTTCTTCTAATTTAAGAGCAAATGTTATTTATTTAAACCTCATGGACAAGCCTGCAACTCGAGTGTTCCTCAGGACTGAGGCAACTCAGTGAATTTCTCCATCTCTCCCTTTGCCTCAAACTCCCTTATGCCAAAGTTTGGGTACTTGCTCAGGGGCTCCTGCCCTCCCTGCCCACCGTGCTTCCAGGACTGGTGCAGGGGGCAGGCTGACTTCCAGAGGAACCCCAGTTCCACCGCAGCCACTTTGGGCTTTGGGATGGAACGTGAATTTGGTGAAGGTGAGACAAAACTTCTCTCTGATATATTTAGGTTTCTTAACCAATGTCAAAAAATCCTCACCAGTGAAACTTGGTATTATTGGTATCTACTTATTTGTGGCAAAGTTTAGGAGCTCGAAGACAGGAAAGCATAAATGTGGCCACTGCTGAAGCTTCCACTGAAACAGATGGCATAACTTCCAGTCATTGGAAGGATTGGTTTTCACTGATTTTCTTCCTTGGTCTCCAGAGGAGGCTCTGATGTCCCGTTTAACTTTTCTAAGTGGTAAATAAGCTCTATAAAACTGTTTTGTACTCTGCAAGTACAGGTGGACTCTTAGCATGGCAATAGGCAAGACCTAAGAGCACTAATTCTCACCTGCATAAGCTGTCTGAATGATCACAAAGGAAGGATCTTCTCAGGGTAAAAGCATGTCAGTCTGCCAGCATTTAAGAGTGGCTGGAGTGTAAGATGAAAATGCAGTCATCTGTGAGCCACTGCTCCCAGATATAGTGGGGGAAAATTCCATCTGGAGTCCTATTTTATGACAGTCATTGATCTATGGAATAAAACATTTTGCAGAAGTCTGGCAAAATAAACAATATCATATTATAGTCAAAGAAAATAAAAGGCATGCTCATTTCATGCTAAATGTGGTCATGCTGCTAATTTTGTTTCTTATTAGAAATGAAAAGAGTCTCTGAGAGCTAATCTGTTTATAAGCTTCCATATTCTCCATAGACATAGACCAATGTCAAGATGTAGTAGAAGTAGAAAAGGACAGTTGATAAAACCTTTGTCTGTTTACAGTCAATATTCAAAATCTTTGTCCAAATTTCACTAAATGAAAAGAATTTTAACTTTCAATGTGTCTTACTGTCACCTAAGATCTAAATATCTAAAAATAAATCCAATGATTTGGCTTTTTTCCCCCTGAATGCAGTGTCTTTCTTAGCTGATTACCTGAGAAAAGTGAGCATGTGCCAGAAACAAAAATAAGCAGATTAAAAATTAGTATGTGTTTTAGCAGAATTCACTTCTGAACCTAACATTTTAGTTGTGAAAAAAGATTAATTGCAATTTCCCTTTGAAACTGGTGGTAGAGCTGATGATGGTACAGGAAGATTCCTATCTCTTCTGCAGGAAGAGACTGCGTTAAAACGTCTGTATGTGATACAGGTACCATTTCTGAAGCCAATTTCTGGTCCAAGCCCCAACAGCAAAGGGACAAAAAGTCTCTAATTAACTTCAGTGTGCTTTGGATTACGTCTTCTTTAATTGGAACCTGCTGAAGCATGGCACTTTTACTATCTCCTTTTGAAAAAGCAGTCTTTCTGGATTTGAGGCAATCAAAAGGAAAGGGACTTTTGTGGATGTAGTAAGCATTCTAGGCTATGGGATCTTCCTTTCACTGCCACAAGTACTACTTTGCGCTATTCACTTCAAAGTAAGTACCATGAAAAAGGGGAAAAAACCCCAAAAAACCCAGAAAAGTGGAGCCATTCAGCAAAGGACATTGGTAAGTCTCCAAAACCAAGCTAATTTTGAGTTTTGGAGTGAGAATAATCCCATAAAACCTGGGATTTGATGGCTCAGGAGACCATTAAAACATCCATGGAGTTTTCCACCTTGAGATCAAGATTGCAAAGCCACTGTGGACCCATAAGAAGCACAAAATAATAGAAATATGTGGGGTTTCTTTCTTTTTTTTTTTACAATTTTCACATCTGACCCACACAGAACCAGCCCTTGCTATAAGACTTGGGAAAGGGCAGGCAGGATCAGATGAGCCAAGTACTTGAACTGGCCTCAGGCCATGAGAGGGACAAACCTATTACACCCTGGGGCAGAGACAGAGTAGGTTCTGTGCTTTGCTATGGCTGCTGAGATTTGTGCAGAGAGGCTGCTGGGTTCTCAGGATGAGAGCCAGGCCTTCACCACACCAGCAAAAAGTTCATTCACATGGAGAAGATGCACAGAGGCCTCCTTAACAGCTCCTTGCAGCATGCGCTCAAAGGTTGTTTCACTGGATGATGAGTTACTTCTCTCTCTTGTGAGGGCTGTCCTGAGGAATGTGTGCCTAGGCATAATATTTGACTGCCCAAGGTCCTGTTTCTGCATGACAGAGTCACCTCCATGAACAGGCTCAGGGCAGGTTAGGACAACACCTTAGCTGGGAGTACTGCTCAAGCTTAACGCCCACCAGCAGTGTTCCTAGTTGAAAATGTATTTCTACAGTCAGGCCTAATTTTTGGTTAACAATATCTATTTTTTTCTTAAATTCAGAATTGGTCAAGAACTTCCTCTCTGGTTTGGGTTCTGTGCTGGTAGAGGGAATTTTTCCCTGCCTTTGGGATGCTTGCACTTGGTCATTTGGCAGCTGTTAAGTAAGCCTGCCCAGTGGCATGCAGCTTAGGTGTGGGCCTCAAATATTAGCCCTTCTGACTCTGAAAGTGTGCAATCATTCTACTACCTGTGACTTCTGTGTGTTACTGTTCACTTTGTTTTCAATCATAAGCTATTTTATTGTTATTTATTATACTTGTCTAGCTTTGCACCACTAATTTTGGGTTATCCTGAAGAGAATAATTCAGTTCTCCTTGCAAACTAGAGTGGGGTCTTTTGGGTTTTTTTACATGTACACTGAACACCATTCTCTAGGAAGCAGACACACAGAGATTCTTACACTACTTCAATGGTTATTTTGATTTTTTAGTGGCACTTTCTGCATCAGGAGGGTAAAGTTTCCCAGCTTCACCTTGTGAACTCCAGGAAGGGGCTGGGAGTGTTTTCATTTGGTTGAGACCAGTCAGGATGAGCCAACAACCACATCAGCCACCTTGGCACCTTAACTGGAGTGGTTCTGGGGACTCATGGCACAGTCATTGCCCTTGAAAGCCCAACAGGCACACAGTACCCCTGTTAAAAAAAGGGCTATAAAGACATACTAGCAGTAAAATATAGCATTTAATTTAATTATCTAGAGCAGGCACACCTCGGTGAAACTGTCTTTTATGAGGTCCTTTTATTTTTATGGACATATTTGATAGGCTTTATTTAAATAAGAAAGCAATTGAGTAACTAGAGCATGTGGAGACTTCTGATAAGGATCCGTCTTTCAGGTTATTAAACAAACTGCATAGCAAGTGCTCAATTATTCTTCGAAATGCTTAAGCAACACCTTTTGTTCAGATTCCCATCTAGAATTACCTCCCAGTAAGTTGCCTCCCAGTAATTTCCAAGAAGCAGCATGCGAATAGCACACACCCCTGTTCTGGATAATAAAGACTTCTGAGAAAAATATCAGGATTAATAAACAAGCCACAAGGAGACCTGGGAAACCAAACCTTCTGAAGGAATTTTACTTGTCTCTCACTGGGCTCTCTGTGGCATTAAGTCTGATGTCTGCGTGTGAAATGAGCCTCAATAATTACATATTCTTGTTCTCCATTTCTGGTCAACTGGTCATTTCTGGAATGACTTTGCAGCATTTGTGCTCTACAAGCACACTGCAGCTTGTAGAGTGATGCAGATTTTTGGTGAGCAAAGTTTGATGAAGGCATAGTGAGCCTGAGATTGTGCACACCTAGGGTTGCTGTTGAAGCAAGCAGCCATTGCATGGCAAGCAGGGAGAGCCCCAAAAACCTCTGCAGAGTAGAGAGAGCTCTGAGCAGTGTGGGTGTACTTCTCAGTCATGGTAGAAAGCATGTCAACATGGGCTTTGAAAAGGCAACCAGAGGTTTACATCCTTGTGATACACTTAGGTTTTCTCACCCACCACCAAATATGCATGTCTGACAGAACTCTGAGAAAAGGAAATCCACTAAACCCCTGAAACTAGTTGTCTGAAGCAAGAGCCGCACAATATCAGCAGGCAAGAGTAATAACAAAGATCTGGAGAAAATCACAGTGGAAATGAGCCTGAGCCTGGCTAACCAGTTGGCTGTGAGTTTGAGGTCTGTGATTTCTCTGTTTCAGCTGCAGACTGAGCTCCCTGGTGATGGGTTGTTGGTTTCCCTGCTTCTGTGTCAGCTTGGGCCTCACATGAGTCAGCTGTTGTGCATCTGGTAAAGGCAGGGAATTGCAAGCAGGTCAGAGAGGAACTTGTGTGCATAAACATATAGAGGACAGGAATAAAGGGGGTCAATAGAGAAGGGAATATGCATCAGAGCTCCCAGAGAGCTCTCTCCCAATGCACCCCAGGTCCCTGCCTGCTGGGGGCATCCTTAGATGTCAGCACATGCCACAGAAAGTAGGATTTTTCTTTCTCTTTTTTACTCTTCCAAGGCAGACACTACTAACACATCAGATTTAATTCTGAAATCCAGCTGACAGGATGGCTCCGGGTTTAACATGCTTTCCTAGAAGGGACATTGCTCACAGGGCACCCAGCTGCGATTTCCAAAAGCTAATCCCACGAGGCATGCATCCTGGCAAGGTGACAAGCCATGACTGATTGAAGGAAAGCCATCCCCCAACAGAAGCACCAGTAGGCACTTGGCCAAGCACAGCCAACAACAGGAAACCCTTCTGACCATGGCTGCTGCTCACCCAGCGGTGGCTGAGGGATGCAGGGCCACCACTGTCCTACCGCGCAGAGGACAGGAGTGCTCTACCAGTATCAGGATATGCACCATGCTGGGCTGAACAATGAGGCTTGGCCATCCCATCCAAATCCTCCTGATGGTTTTCAGGCCATGGTCTGGGGACAGGTCTAAATGCCCAAGCTGTTGGGTGCAGCTCTGGTGAAGCTGGAGGGTACCATGGGAAGATCAGGCTCCACTGGCTGGAGAAACCTGCTTGGTCTGTGGCTGTGAGGGGCTTGCCCAGCTCTGGTATGGGCCTGTGAGGCAAAGCACAGCCTTGCTTCAAGACAGTGGCAACCAAAATAGCTGGTTCCTTGGGAATCAAAATAATTCAACAGAAGTATCAGTCGCTTCAAAATCTCTCTCAACTGTCCCATCTGAGAAATGCAGGTTGTTCTCTGAAGTTTTATAAAATCATAGAATCATGGAATAGTTTAGGTTGCAAGAGACCTTTAAAGGCCATCTAATCCAGCCTACTGCAGCTGGGAAGCAACTAGACCAGCTTGCTCAGACACCTGTCCAAGCTGGCCTTGAATGGACTGGGGCATCTACCAATTTCCTGGACAACCTGCTCCAAACTTGGGAGAGTAAGGGGTGAGTGCTAGGCCCACTACAGAGGCCCGTGTTCCTGCTCATTCCTCACAGCACCTCTTTGCTGTATGCCCAAACTGGGCCTGATGCATGGCCAGTACCACTGTGCATCCCCCACCACAGACAGTGTGGGTTTGTGTAGACCCTCAGTGAACCACAGTGGCTCATACTTCTGACAAGCCCTGCAGAAATTCAACAACAGTTGAGTTTATGCCATCCATGCAGTGGTGAACACCACTTCCCCAGCAGACGTTTCTCAGATAATGCCACCATTGTGTTCTCCTACATGGGCATGTTGGCAAACACGATTTTAAGGGCTATTACAGCAACAAAGTAGGAGTGCTGCACAATAGCAAGCCAGAAGTACAACTGATCAGAAGAGGCAAATGCAGGGTTGCCACATTTACTGTTGTGATCTCTCCTGGGATCATTCTCTCTTGGTTGGAGAAAGAAGAAAAAAAGAATGACACAGTTTGACAGTGGCTATAACTAACATGGTAGGAAAAATCCAGACCTAATGTGTAAGAGATGATCATATGGCATAACAGAATTGCTCATCTGTTAAGCATTACTAAATGCTTACTATACTAAGTATTGCTGATCTCCAGGAAATGTACCTAGGTGAAGCTGAAGATTTTTAAATCTAAAACTGATGGCATAAATCAAACTCTCTTTAGGATCCTGCAACAAGAGGAGAAAAGGAAATTGCTTTTCAGCCCAGAAAGCATGCTCCTGGTAACTGATAAACTGGCTGTGACTCTCCGCAGAAGGCATGATGAATAGTGAGAAAGCAAATATGAGAGCTCTAACAAGCCTCCAAAATTATGTAAGGAATGGAGAAATTTGGGGCCACAGGAGATCCCTGTGGGAGGGAAGGCAGTGGATGGGAGGGGGAACTGCACCACATATATGTAAGGGACCGGAGAGTACCTAGTTTGGAACTGCTTATCATCCAGGGGCTTTTCACTGTAGTGCTTAACCCTGGAGCCAGAAAAGATACGTGAGGAAACGCAGAAGTATCGACATGTTTGCACCATGCCAGCCAAAAGATGAGCTGCAGCTTTACTGAGGTCCTGAATGAGGAGGATGGGAGCCTAAAGAGAAGAAACCCTACAAGAGACCTGACAGCATCCCTTCACCAGCTTCACTGACTTTCACCAGCTAATGATCAAGCATGTTTTCTACACTTCTCCTATGGACAGCAGAATGAAGACAAGACCTATTGGCAGGCAGTTCAGCCCATGTGTCAGGTAGAAGCACGTGACACCTTTCTAGAAGGATCTCTTGTCCAGCAGCCATTGAAGGAGTATAGATGACTAGCTTTGGCCAAACATTTAGTGTTAGAAAGACAAAGGATCCATCTAACTTTTGACATCTGCCATAGTGACACCTAAATCAGAGCTGATCGCTGTCACATCCTATTACAGTCAAGGAGAGAAGGCAGTGCCTTTTGGGTGCAATTCATCTACTTTTTCTTATGCTTTTTTCCTAGGATGAGATGAATTCACACCCCCAGTGACTATAACTGATGCCCAAATCAGCCATAGGTGCGCACATTAATTGAGATCGCATCCCCTGTGTCAAATTAAATCGATCCTCCACCCCCCACCCACGTACTGATTTTTGAGACATGGTGTTTTCAGCTCCTGATACTTCTGACTGCCAATGCTGATGGCTGCTGCAGTAATGCTGCCATCTCACCAGCTGTGGACATCCTGATAAGGTGAATTTCAGGGAGGCCTTTGTGGAGGTAATAAAGGGTTCATGTATCCAATAGAAGGAAATTGAAACTTGGTAGTCAAGCTTCCTTGGAGAAATACCTACTGTTTGTCTAAACAGTTCCTGCAAAGCAAGAGGGGTTCTGGAACAAAATGCAGCCTTGTAATCAACTTCCAGTCCCAGCTGTGTAAAAACACAGAGTGAATCCCTGCTGCAAAAATAGATCTTTCGGAGGAAACCAGCAACAGCAGGGTGCCCAACACTAAGGTGATAAAATGCTCAGCAGTAGATTGTATATGTTACCTTGATCACGATACATGACTGTCTGCTTTGCAGCACTTCTGAGCAAATATGTTTCATTTTGGGCCTTGTGAGAGGTTCAGTGGCTTGGCTTCACCCCAAACCCTCGCCACACCCTATACCCTTTGTTGCTCGAATTTTAAAAGGTTGAATTTGGAATAGGCTCGCTTTTCCTCATGTCTGTATGTCTCACCTCAGTGCCATTAAAAGTCATGACACATAACAGAGAACCAGCTGTGCAGGAAACTTCAGGCATCTGTTTAATATTAATTGCGTGTATTCCTAAAAAGTCATAGCATGTTTTTAGAATTTCACTGCACATCTGGTGCGTCACTGCTCAGGGTTTTTTTAATAGGTTTTATCTGTGAGTCACTGAGAACTATCAGCTGCAAGCTGGCCAGATACTGAGGAGATGCACAGGCAAGTAAAATGGAAGAGATTTTTCTAAATAGCTTTTAAAAAACCACAGCTCTGAACAAAATGACCAAGCAACACTGAGTCTTAGCTGCCCATCAGCAGACACCAAGCTATAGAGAATCTAGGTTTAGGAAAAGACATTCTATTAATAAATGCAGTATGGTTTAAAAGATATATCTTCCACATGAATACTATCCCAGATTGTAGGATAGGATTTCTTTTTCAGCTAGAGGACAAGTTCTCCTGTCAAAACCCCACAATTGTCCTCTTCTGCTATACCCCTTACCCACTCCTTACCCTGACTTACTTGCATTTAGCTATAAATGGCTTTTCCTGCTGGCTTAGCAAGTCTTGCATTAAGAAAAGTGGTCTCTAGAGTATCAGGTGAAAGCTGTGTTCTTCAGCTGGGCACAGCTCTGCAAAGCCTCCTCTTCTAGGTTCTCCCAATGCTCAACACTACACTAGAATGGAGGACTGGGAACTGCAGCCTCCACTGCCAGGGTGGGAACCCCAGACCCCAAAGAAAGCATGGGAGCTGGTCCTGCTGGCATCCATGAGCTCCTGAAAACTACAGTCTTTGAGAAGCTTTTTAAGAATGAATGAATGAATTGATAAAATATTCTTGCATATTTTTCTGTATGTTCATCCCCCAGGAGGCAAGGCCCCAAGAGAGTGTTGCTTTGAATGACTCCTCCTTTATTTTAGAGATCTTTTTCTTTTTTCAAGAGTTCCTCTTCCATACTGCTCATGACAGTGTTCCTCACTGTCAGCTGCTTGAAATACTTGCTGAGTGGTGACAACCACTAATTAAATCAGTAACAAATGACGATTTGAGAAGTTTATTAATGCCTCTAAAAAGCACTAGAAGGTATAGATTTGGAAAAACACAGCTTTGCCAATGTGGCACAGCAGGTGCACCCTACTGTGAGCTCAATTTAGAGAAATACAGCAGTAGGTCTACAGTGCATGCATGCCTGTGGTTCCCATCAGTGGATGAGAAGATCCATGGGAGCTGGGGCAAGGAAGTGGGGGAGGGAAGCCACGGGCATGGCTTCTATCCTGATGGACATGCTGCAGAAGGCAACTGCACCCACACATAAAGAGGGTATTTATGGGAGAAGTGTTCCTCAGTCCCACACTTTGGAGGTAGAGAGCAAAACCTAAAGGGTAAAGGCACATTCCTGTACTCAGAAGGTGTTACAACACCATCCCTTTGAAAGAGTTTCTCTAAAATGAACCCTTCATTTCACACTTTCCCTCAGCTCTGTTGAAAGTCCTTGTTTTGGGGCTACACTTTAGTGTTTGTTCTTGTGTTTGCAATAGGGTGACCAACCATGAGTGTTATGGTTCTCTTTCATGGGCTTCTAGTTTGAAGTCAGTGGCCTGGGTGCCCTCGTGCCTGTGAGCTCAGTGTCACTCCCCTTGCACTGCTCACCAGTAAACAGAGGCAGTGGTTTGACTGTCTCCTTGAAAAATTCTCTGTATTTTTCAGTCAGGGAAGATTTGCAGCATCTAAGAATGATCAGGAAGGTGTGAAGTAGGGTTGCTCCAGAGGCATGGGGAATGAGTGTCCATTGCATGGTCACTCCTGTTTGTATTACTACCACAAAGGAGTACCTTCCAATCCTCATTTTTTAAAATACCTCTTCAGTTGTATGCTAAAGTAGTTCTAGGAACCCACAGGCTAGAGGAGATGAACTGTGGGCTACTGGGTATCAAGGAGGGGGCAATAAGGAGGAAATCAAGCAGCAGTGCAATGTATCCATGATGTGAAAGGGGGAAAGGAATAGCTTCTCTGAGTGTCTGCCTAAGGACTCAGTGGATCTGTTCTGACAGCTGTTTCAACTGAGTGTGTTTTGTCTTGATATTTTTACCAATATAGATGAAATTTAACTCCTGACAGAGTGCAAGTACATTATTTGTGGATAACATTGAAGTGGAACAACAAAGAACCTTCAAAGCTTTGTTTAAAAGTAATTTTACTGAACAACTGCATTCACAGACTGCAGAAGAGAAAGAAAAAGAGTATTTAACCTCCAGAATCACCACAGCCCAAACACAGAGGCAGCTCTTTGTGCCACATCCTAGTTAAAACACCTAGACTGTATTTCCAGGGTTTTATCCATCTCAAGATATTGAGAATAAACATGAAGAGAAGCCCTGCTCTTGCTCCTCTTATTGTACAGGGTCAGGGAGCATTACATGGCTGCTGTTGGTGGTAACAGCACATACCTTCTGGGTTGTGCTGTTGCAGAAGCAAAGATCCTTCAGCAAGAAAAGGAGCTATCTAGGCCAGAATTAAAAGCATCCAGCTATGCTAAATCTCTGAACATGAATATAAAATACCTATTGTAGGCAAAAGGGCAAGCCTGACCCTGAAGCTCAGATGCAGTGAGGTCCTGAGTTCTCCCTCATCTGCAGCCAGGCTGGCTGGGACACTGCAGAGCCAGGCTATGGCACTCTGCATGGAGCAAACTTAAGTGCTTTTCTAAAATGAAGCAACTTTCCTCTCTGACTGGTGACCTGAGGGCACAATCATTGGCAGTCTCTACATACAAAACTGGTAAACAGAGGCTAGGGTGGTTGAATGACTGTCCCTGCTCCCAGACCCCTCCCCATTGCTGCTGGAAGGGGTGTCCTGGCAGCACTTATTCACCCTGGGTGGGAGTGCCAGCAAGACATCCTGACCTGCCCTGGCTCAGGTTGGTCTGTGATCAGTATCCAAGACCTTTTCCTCGGTTAGCAAGAGATGCCAGGATCCGCCCCAAAAACAGTGAAGGGAATAGATCTTCCTTGGCAATTACCACCAGAAACAGGTTAAACACAGGAGAAGCTCAGAAGAAACACCCAGCATGGATCTTGGGGTTTTCCCTCACCAGAGGGCCTCACCTTAAGCAACTTTCTCCTAGCATGACGTTCCCCTGAGCTTTCTCAAGCTGGCAAACAACAACATGACGCAAAAGCTAAAAGCCCATCTCTGGCACATGCTGGCATCAGGGCCAAGCAGGGATAGCACAGTCACACAGTCTGTGTCCCCTTGCTGCCAACTGCCACACACACGCCTGTCTCTGTACGTGCACAGGATTTCCATGGCACCAGTGTGTGTGTACAAAGGGGGCAGCTCTGTAATTTACGGTCTGGGGACGTTTGCCTTCACGCAGCAACTGTAATGGCAGCAAAAGACAACCACGGCAGTGCTGCCAGGAGGGAAATACAGTTCCCAGCACACTGAATCCTGTGGCCACTTCAGTGCAGAGCAGGTTGGACACAGGCTGGTGTGCTGCTGAAGCCAGCGGGTGGGGAGGCCAAGGCACTGGGGGGCACAGAGCAAAGGCAAGTGCCAAGACATTGTGAGAGATGGAGCGAGCAGTGCATGGCATGCAAAACAAGATCTGTTCAATTCCATCAGTCAGCACTCTCTTCCAGAAGATGACCTATTGAACATTTCCAGGAATAGCTGTGCCAAGCCTGTCAACTGTTTCTTGGAAATACACTCAAGAAAAATGGCTTCCTTCCAGTAGGGATCTACAGAAAGTCTGGACTGGATCAAGGCTGCAGTCAGTTGCTGAGGTGGTGATGCTGTTGCATCAGCTCATTTGGGAGCAGAGGATGCAGGGGGCCTGGAGGAAAGGCTGTCTTTTCTCCCCCTTCTCCTCCTCCTTTTACATCAGATGGTAACAATGCAGAGGGAAGCCGTGATTTCTTTTTTGCAGATTGCCTCAGCTCACTTGTATGCTTGTCCTTACTTGCAGTCTCCAGCAATAAGCAGATAGGAAAACCTGCAGCGCTGCACGTGACTGGGCTGCCAGCCCAGCACACAATCTACCTGGACTATTTAATAGGCAACCACTAGCATCAAGCTGCCAAGACCTGCACAATCATAACTCACTCCCAGTGCAGTATTCTTGGTATTCCCTTATCACTGTATTGCTTGAAGTAACAAAGGACATAAAGTTATCACTGTGATACCAAAGTTTCACTCTCTGCAACAACAGTTGTGTGGGTAGTAGGGTGGGGAGCTGGGTTGAAACATGCCATGGGACAGTCCTGTTGTGGTGCCAGCTGAAGGGTCCTGCTGGCTCAAATCGACCAGCAGGGAGAAGGGTTGCACATCACAGGCGGTGGGGTGTACCTGCTTGGACCTGTCCCTGCAGTGCACACCAGGGCCTGCACACCTGCCACTGCCAAACCCACCCCTCTTTCACTAGCTGAGAACAGTAAAGTGCAAAATGAAGTTGTGCGTTGACCAGAGCTGAAATTGAAGGAAATTGTCTTGCTTTTACACCTTGCAGGTCTGGTGCAGCAGATGGCTTTTGCAAAGTGGGGGTCCAAGTCCGTCTTCATGCCTCCCTAGTCACTTTCCACGTTGCCCTCCAACATGCATTTGAGTGAACAAAGCACCATGGAATGAGTATTTCCCCACTGCAGTCACTGCTTTGCCCTGTGAGAGAGGCTGTAGGGTTGTCTCTTCAAGTTTCTCTGGATTGACTCCAGATCTGGATTTGCGTTGGGTCCTTCCTGATGGGTTACAAATAAACCAAAGTAATGGGCTTTGGCATTGCTTGGCAGACTGTTAATAGGATATAGAGCCTTTCTTTTCTGGATCATTAATTCAAACCAGCCCAGATCAGTAGCGGTCACATTTTGTTGCAGTGTAATAGCTGTATAATGACCTCTCTGAACAGAATTAGAGAGTCCATCACCACAATTTATATTAATGATTATAACTTGTTGGCTTTCTCAGCAAAGGAACCCAGGACTGATTATGCCCCGAAGTTGGGGCTCCCTGGAGGAGCAGGGGCAGGTGGTAGCTGTTTCTGCATCAGCCCAGAGCAGTCCCTGGGGCTGTTCCTCTCTTCTGTTTACAAGGCAAACCTCCCCAGCATGCAGAGAAAGACCACCTGAGCAGTCAGCATCTTTATGGCTATTAAAAATCAGGCTCCAGATGTAGCTTGCAGCTTAAAAAGTCCCCACAGTGCCTGCTTGAATGTGGAAGTGTAGGATTGCTCTGCATTTGTTTTCTTTCCTTATATTCTTTAAAAGTATCTGCCAGGTGACTCTCTGTGATAGGACACAGGGCTGCCCAACTCTCCGCCAGGCCAGTGTTTGACCTAAGAGAGATGTTTTTTCTTTCATTTTTTTTTACCTGCTGATATTCTGAAACCCTCAAAGGGGACATTAATGATACGCAATGTGCTTGTCTAGAATCTACTCGCATTTTTACCCCTAAATTCACATGGAATTGTATGTCTTGTGCACATCCATCATTTGTCTGCATTTTTGTAATAGCCCAATAATTTAAAAACTCTTTGAATGATTTACAATTTGTTTCTGAGGAAGGAGGGCTACACTGCTTTCTTTTTCTGTGTGAAATCCAGTTAGCTGGCTACCAGGTCATTTCAAAAATTAACTAAAATAAGCTTTCTGTTTTCCTGAGAGGAATATTTTCTTGTTGCTTTCTGGGTGTGGTCAGATTTTTTGGCAGCATTTTGCTGAACTGAAGCAAAGTGTCTGACTAATGCAGCAAACAGGCTAGTACAACATGCTGTTTGCAGAGATAATTCATTTCGTACCATCAGTTCATATCATTTGTAATTTGTTCTAGTGACTCCAGAGAGCCCCAGAGCTTGATGAGCAGTCCACTTTACATGTAGATGTTTTCAACACAAGACAGAGGGCACTGGGAGGGAAAAGAAAATGCTATAGAAACATATATAAAATGGGAAGGGAGGAAGCCTCTACATGAGTGTCAGGGGTTGATAAAGGAATTCATCTACATGGAGAGCTGTTCATCAATAGGCTGTCTGCAGCAGAGTAATTTGTCACAGCTGATGGTTTTCCCTTCATTGCCTTACTAGCTGTGCCACTCCAAATCTCATTTTTGAAAAAATATTATTATCAAATTGATTGTTCCTTTAAAAAAGGAGTTGCAGTCCTTTCTTTATGAAATGTATGAAGAGAACCATGGGCATCTGCTGGTTGACTTGCCAAGGCCCTTCTGGGTGACTATAACTTAGCCACCATGATGTCTGCCAGTAAAGGCTGCATTTATCCCTTGTTCTTCAAGTTTTCCTGGTATGGAGGTGTCATTTTGGGTATCAGTTTGCACCATTATAACTGAGTGTTCTCTGAGTCTTGCCCTGACTTCTTTCCCGTGCATTCTACAGTTGCTAACTATCCATTGTGGACCTAGCCGTGAGCTTTAGCACCTACAGGTGAGAGCAGAGAGCTGAAATGTGATGGAGGAGCAAGATTTGAGCCATGGGGACCCTCTTTTGAATACAGGGAGATTTTGAGACCGTTTGTTTCCCACAGGGCTTCATTCTCAGTGCATTAACAAGCAAAGGTGTTAATGAACAGCCTGGCAGCACAGGGGACAGTGGTTTTGAATGCCAGGTTTCCCAGACAGACACAGTAGGAGATTACTTTAGTTGCTATGCACAAGCAGTTTAAACTGGATGCAGAATCAATAAGATCACTTGCAAACACTTCAAGCATTGAGTGAAACATTTCAAGTGCTTGAGGAGCCATTGGAGTAGCAACCACAGATGTTATTTGGGTAATATGGAGGCTTATGTGTGGCACTATCAACTGGGATAAATTTTGGAAAAGCATACCCAGGAGCTTAGGAATTTTGAAACCAGAGGTAGTAAATAAAGTAAACAACTGGAAACCCAAGTACCTATTAAAGCATGAACTCTGTAAGGTTTATAGATATATCTCAGCTCTATTTAGACAATCATCCACAAAGGAAATAAACCCTTTGTTGGACAAAAGTGGGGTTGCAAAGTTATCGTGGTCTATTGTGGAGGCTGCCATTCGTGTGCCACAGTCAGGAGTATGAAATTAAGCTGATAGGAAGCTTTCCTGCACAGTAACAGCACAGTTCTCTTGCAAAAGCATGAACAAAGTTAGATCAGTAGCTCAAACCATGAGTACATAGAGTCCTGTGCATGCTGGTTTTTGGGAAGACCATGCTGATTCCAGCTGCCCACAAGCCCTTTCACTGCCACTGGAAGTAGCTGTTGGGTGTATGTGGGGTACTGGCTCATGTAGGGCAGGAACACTGGTAGCTATAGGTTGAGGGTGGTGATTATGGTGAAGCATGAGCCTTGCCTTGGAGCAACCCTGCTCCATGACTGCCTACAGTTCTGCAGGACAAGTGTGACAGAGGAGGCCATGCCTGACCCCAGCATGGGTTCCAGCCAGGCAGCCCTGCACTAGGCATGTACAAGGGACCTCAGGGTGGGCCAGCAGGAGGCAGAGGGTATCTGTGAGTGTCACACACGAGACCATGAGATGTGACTGCTCAGATATGGCTGGAGCAAGGCTGATGTTGGATGTTGAAAATCAGCATCGGTGGCTGCCTGTCATTGCACTTCAAATTCCTTCAGCAGCCATTTCTTAAGATACAGGAATGACACCCTCCATGACTTTTCAAGTTTTGGTGTGGCTTACTTTTAAGTCACAAGATTTTGAGTGGGAGAAGGCTCAACACAGCCCTTGGGCTAATTTCTGAAACAACCAGCAAGAAAGCTAATTGTACTGACCTTGGTGACAGTTTTGGTAATTTGATCACTTTTTCTGTGAGAAGTGCACTGAATCAGCAACTTGTGTCCCATAGGTGATGAAACAGCCATCCTGAGAGACAAACTTTTGGTCAACACCAACAAATCCTAGCTTTCAGTCCTCAATTCTGCTATTTGGTGACATGACATAGCCAAATCCTCATGAGTGCCATGGGATTGGTCTGTACACAGCTAAATGATGTGTAAGCATATCTAGCTGGGTCAAGAGAGGTAACCCAGGAAGAGTAACACCCATGTCCCAAGCCTTTCTCTTGACTGTACGAAACATCACCTTTGGCATATTGATCAATCCCCATTCGGGAAAGATGTAATATGGATGTCTTCCTCATTTCCTGCCAGGCCTTGTGCAAAGCAGCTGTTGCCTATCTCTCCAAAGATATTAAGCCGAGGTAGGAGTGCTCAACGAGCTCCAACGCACTTTGAGATCCTCAGCTGATGCATATTATAAGAATGGACTGTATAATTGTTGAGTACAAATAACAAAGTAAAACTTGTTTCCTTGTACAAGTCTGCTGGGCTAATCGGTTTGATGTTTCCCATCATTTAAAGGAGGAGACTAATTCTTTTATTCTGCCTACACCCCTGCTTGGAATTCAGACCTTTATCAGTCTCCCTTGTAGAAAACAACAAAAGCCAGATTGCAAATCCTTTGTAAATGAAACCAGTTTCTTTATTTTATGACTAGCAGTAAGGTCTTTTGTAGATTGATTTCATAGAGTAATTTCATTTATGGAACTGTGGAATCCCTATGCTTGTGTCCCCTTCTTCATACATTTGTTCAGGTTGATTGAATTCCACGAAATTTGACAGTGAGGTAGAAATCTCAAAGATCCTACAAGTCTTGGAATAAAAGGCAGCTGTGGAGAGGAAGGAGGCCCAAATTAGTTGCCTTTTTGAGAGGAAAGCATCTATTATCACAGTGGAGCAATAATTTTATTTAAATTATTTTAAATAGCTCTAAACAGCATAGTATCTTCTGCCTTCTGTCCAGGTCACAGTGGAGGGACACTGAAAGCAGTAGGTACAGGGGAGGATAAGGGTGTGAGAGGAGTGAGATATCTAGGAGCTGTTGGAGGAATTGCAAGTCTTGTAGCAGGGTATAGTCACTGGCACTTGAAGACGGGTGCTGGGTTTGCTGTGATGCGAGGTAACAAAGATGAAGGAAGGAAGAGACAGAGAATGCAAATCCCCAAAGAAGTGGCATGTCCTCTTGTTTTGCTGCACCTGGAACAACATGTACCTCTGACACCCTTTACACTAATCTTCCACTCCTCATCTTCTCCCCACCAAGCAGCAACTGCCCATAGGCCCTGATGATGATTCAGAGGATTATCTGTTCATCTCCAGTTAGCACAGTTTGCTATTTTCCAGACACCCCTGCCTAGCTACCATTGACAACAAATCACCTGTACACTATTCTGTAGACAACAGACATAATTTTTTTACCCTTCTTGCAGAATGGGACACTCATTAAGTCCTCTAGGTCCACAGGACTGAAAGAGTCCCTATTTGTGCATGCCAGCAGCTTTCCTCCCTCCTGTTAAAGAGGACTCCTCTCTCTGCACTGCCGCTCCTTTCTGGACCATCATGATTATGTCTGCACTGATGGTGTGAGCTGCTGCAGGGCTTCTCTCAGGACCAGACTTGCCCGTGCTGCATGTGAGACAGCAGGAACAGCAGCATATGTGGCCAGGGCTCCTCCAAAACTCTCCTGCCTGCCTGGCAGGACCTCCAGCTGATGATGCTTCAGAGATCTGGCTCTTCTCAGAGGCTAATCCATTAAACTACTCATGTTCCCAGTGCCCTTTACTGTTCCTCATAAGGAGGTGTCAATTAAAATCCCTAAGTTTAGTCTGATAGACTACTTTTTAAGGAGTAGCCATGTAATTCCAGTTTTCTGATCAAATAACACTTGGATCAACAGTGCTGATGGAACATACAGGATTCACGTAAAAACCATGAAGTGCAGCATAAATGGCAACTTCATGCTTGTTTATGTAACAAGGACTCATTTTTGTCTTCTCTTTCTGCTTTTTTTTTTCCTGTGGTTGGCTTGAAGGGTTATTTTGAAAATCAGTTGTCTTCTGCCACACTCACATAAGAAATTTCTGTTTGAAATCTCTCAAAAAGAATTGTAGAGATGTATTTATAACAAAAAGGATTTAAAAAATTCCACAGGAAAACAACTATAAAAACTTGGCCCAAAACCAGAGAGATTTGAATGCTGTCAACAAGAAAAAGATGAGCTTCAGATCTGAGATTCATTTCAATGTTTGTCATCTCACATGTGACTAGGTCTGAGTCTGGAATGAGAGCTTGATTTCCCAGGAGGCTTTAGGGATAAAACCCTGGGCAATGGCTTCAAGCTTTCTGTACTCTTTATAGCCTGTGGTGTTTTGGAGCAGCATAAGGACATGAGCAGATGCTGTGTTGTGATGTCACACACTGGCCACCCACTCACCCTTTACTCAAGTGCTGGAGGTGGGTCACATGGGAAGCTCATCCTGCCTGGGGGCCATCCAGGCACCTTGCTGGAGCTTGAACACTTCTGCCTGCCTCTGTCATCTCCTGCTTGATGCAGAAGGTGCTGTGCTGAAATGGCTGCTGGAGGCAGTCCTGAGCCTTCTGAAGGTCTTGCTGCCTGGTTTTGGAAAAACACATTACCAGATTGGTTTTCTTGTGAAATTATTTTATTATTGAGGGTGGTGTGCATATGCACACACATTACCACAAATGGCCACAGAAAATCACAAGACAACTTATCTGAAAAATATATGGGTTTTTTTTTTTTTGAGTTTCCCATTCCTTGAGATTTTCATGTTTTGTGTCCCAAAGAAGATGGCATCTTCCCATTTCAAGCTACTGACAGCCACAACACCTGTTCCTCCCTTTCTCTTAAGCCCATGTCCCCACCAAGTTTCTTGTGTCTCTCTCTTCCACTGCTCACACTGATTGACTAGCTGCTTACTTATCCCAGAATTACAAAATCTGTGCCTTTACTCACTGAAGCAGGTACCTAAAACAGTAAGCACAGCACAATGAAGTCTTTCTTTGTTATGTTATGGATAAAGAGAAATTAAAAGAAAATTGATGGAGACAGCACACAAGAACAAGGCAAAGTACTCCCTTGGCAAACAACACACACTCAGAGAACGTGGGAAGTTTTCACAAACTCTCTCACAGATGGGTCTTTGTATCTCACTTGCTCACAGTCTTTCCTCCTGTCAAGCACGAGGTGCAGCTTCTCTCCCCACATCCGTATGGATGGACCCCACACAGCCATGCAAGGGGGTCATATCAGACTCCTGGTGCTTAGCCAGGTAACCTGAAGGCTGCAGCAACTTCACATGAGTCAAAACACATGTCCAGAGATCTTTAGAATTTCAAAGGCCATTCATCACCTTTGCAGGCACCTGTAGAGATAAAAATTTATAACATCATTTATACATGCTGGTGAAGATGTGAATCTGCCATGCATAAAGCCTTTTTATAGCACACATTACTTGTTCCTCCCATGTACTTGGAAAGGAGCCTTATGCTCTTTTTCACCAGGAAGGGAACACAGCAGTTTGATAGCCTTATCAAGCAAGAAGCCAAAAGTTCACACTGCTGTTGAGCTTTTACAAAGATACAAGGAAGAAAGGTAGCTTATGGAAAAAAATAGCAATCAGGTGAGGCAGTCTGGCAAGCTGGCTGCACCTGCCCAAGCAGCAGGCAACAAAGAGAAATCCACAGTGATTCTGTGAAAACCACCAGGACACAATGACAAGAGAAAATGAAGAAAAGCGAAGTTCACCCCACAGTGTGCATCCCTGTCTCCACCAAGCATGTCTTCACCATCAGGAACAAACATGCAAGAGAGTCCTTGTCCCAAAGCCCAACAAAAATCATAACCACGTTCTGCAGTCCCAAGCCCATTCTACCACTGCTATAATGGTCTGTCACCAGTTTAATATGTTGTGGTCAGGACAGTGCTTACACAGCTTCTGGCACCCATGACGCACTGGCAGATGAGTGGGAGTCTCCTGCTTATCTGACAGACCTGGTCTGAAGCAGGTGAGTAACCTAACACACACTGGGACTGCTAGTGCCTAGGCCTGCTCTCTTGTTCCACCACTGCCTTTTATTTCCCTTCTGTCCTGACCTGGCTTTCACCCAGGCAGGGCTGGTTTTGGAATGGGCACGGTGGTAGCAAAGTGTCACTCCTTGGTTGTGCCTATGGAGGTAGCAAGGCTTGAGAGGGGGCTCAAAGGGCCACCTGAGTGTTTTGAAAAAAAGCCCATGTTAACTGTCTTGTAGCTAACACCTAGGGTGGTCTCCAGATTTTCTATACAGTGGTCCTCATTACAATTAATTAAATAGTCCCTATTAGTTAAAAAAAAAAAAACAAAAAAACAACAACAACAAAACAAAACAAAAAAAAAACACAAGAGAGCAAGGATCACAACTGCTGCTTTGTGGGCTTGCTGACCTTTGTGAGAGTCCAGAAAGGTGAGCTGCATTTGAGACATACAGGAGTTCCAAGATGGTGCAGTGAGTCCTGCCTCAAGGGAGAAGCTGGAACTCATCTTGCTCAAACAAGAATTCCCTATTCATTCCCAAAACCTGCTGGCTATTCAGAGAAAAGGAATGTTTGCTATCACACCCAACAGTTATCTTTTCAGATAACACAGTCAGTTATGCAAAATCGCAATAAATGTTTTTCTTTTAGTAAGTCTGTAAAAACTGATGCTTTCATCAGACAAGCTCCTCTATTTAAATCTAGTGCTAGTGAGGCAAAGCAGGCAGCAGCATCAAGTAGCAGTCTGCCCCTGGCCCAAAACCATTCCTGCTACCTCTTTCCCATCAAAGACAAGATGTGGTTTTCCAACATGAGCTTTTTTCAAGCCTTGAGTGTTCATCTTGTCTTTGTCCTGCACAGTGCCCTGCCAGGCAGCTGACTGTGGTCAGCAGCAGGAGCATCCCCATCCCTCCCATGAAGCCTGATTCCCATCCCCTCTTAGGGCTCCAGCACTTCCAAATCCATCAGAATGCACAGGGATGCTCAGACATCCACCACCCATTTCTCAGCTGAAGCTCCTCCAGTACCATACACATAATGAATTACAATCTTTGCCCATTAGTCAGTGAAGCTGTGCACTTCTCGTGGTTGCATGTGTGGTTTCCAGTGATCAGCTCTCACTACCCTCCTCAGCAGGTCTGCAGCTCTAAGATGGGTTTGATGCTATAATGTCATGTGTAATCATTCAGAGCCATGTGTAGGTCACCTTTACAGTCTATTCCCTTCTTCCACAATATGATGAGAAGTGTTTAACTATCTCCCAGTCCAGCTGCAGCCTTAAATTGGGGTTGCTATGTGACGAAGAGAAGCAAGGAGCAGTCTTCCCTGAAGTGCAGTGTTTTGCCTTCACAGGATCTGTTTGGAGAAGTACAGGTGCTGCTATTAACACACTTCCCAAAAAGTCACCCTTGTTCTGTGGGTTGGAGAGGAGGCAGCAACCCAAGCCATGTAGCAGAGGGGTCCCTGTAAAAGGAAACAATTTGATGGCTTTAAATTATCTCTCCTTGGGAGAAGGGAGTGAATGACATGTCTCACAGGAAATTTCAGTACTGATTTTGACCCAGACACTCCTACACGACCACTGTCACAGGGTATGTCCATTGGTACTGGAACATTAAATTTTAGGATGCTTTGATGATTAGCACCCTCACAGGCTCTGTGGCTGCTGGCAGGGGAGCCAGAGCTACCCTCTTGCTCTAGCAAGGTGGGTTTATGTGCACATGTCCAGAGGAACGGCTTATGAACTTTGCCAGATGGAAAGAAGGTGTTGGGTTTATAGTTGTGAAATCTTTCCAGTGAACCAAGGAAGTTTCCTAACACTAAAATAATCCTTTATTTCTTTTTGAGTCCTTGAGAACTGATATTTTCTCTCTTTTCCTCTAAGTGGAAATGCCATCCATTAGACAAAAAAGAGTGCCACAAGCCATCTTCCCCTCCATTAGATGCCAGCAATTGTGTACTTCTCGTTGCATGTCAGACATGCACATCAGGAAACTGGACTTGCAAAGCAAATGTTGGGAACAAGTGTATCAGTATTGGTTGCTCTAGATTTTGCCTGGTTCCTGAAGGAAAATATGGACTTGAAGCTGCATGCACAGCTCCCTTCCCTGGACCCATGTCAGCCTGAGCAAACCACATGTGTTGTCCCTGGTCTGTTGGACCAAGTATTTGAATAATTTGAATAATTATTTGTCTTGAGTGTTTAAATTTTTAATAAATAACATCCTTTTGTTTCAAACCCATGCCCAAGTATAAGTGAAGAAGATTTTCTTCCCTTAAAAACTTCTGGTATTTCTGTAATGGCTTCACATTAGATTTTTAACCCACTAGATTGAAAACTTCTTCCATGCAGCTGGGAAGAGAAGAAATGATTGTGATATGTCATGGCCTGTGTAAAATCAAAGAGAAAACAGGATACATAATTCCAAACTTAATTCCAGCTTGTGTTAAATCAGAATGGCCCCACTGTGTGATTACTTGATGATATTTGACTACAGTGCTTTAACATGACTTCCCAGTGTCATCTGTTACAGTTGTAACACTCAGGCAATTTTTGAACAATAGTGATGGGGTGTGATTTGGCAGTGAGAACCTCAGGAAGCCGTATATTTCCCCCTGACACAGTATTATCTAATATACTAGCTATCTCAGGTTGCAGCAGCTCTGAAAAAGATCTGAAATCTAGCAGAGGGGGTATGACTTAACAGAAATCATAAAATTCATTTATTGCTTATTAGACATGAGGCAATAACATTTTTGACATTTCACCTCCCTGCTCCTACTACAGTCTCTCCTGAAGAAGGGGGAACATGCCACTTGAGTTTTAGGCTCTTTGCTGGTGCTTTTAGAAGCTCACTTTATGCTGGTGTGTAACGCAATGCTGTCCCGAGGGAGACGCAGTGATCACCACAGAGTCGAAGCAGGAAAAGAGGAAGTTTAATTTTTTTTTACAGTTTATATAGATTTCTAAAAAGGAGACCAGATTGGAAGACTGAGGTTCAACCTCTTCAACTCCGCTGGTCTTAGAAAGTGTCCATCAATTGTCCTTTCACAGAAAGGTATGTAAAAGCATGATAAAAAGTTCTGTAAACTTTACTTTGTTTACATGAAATTTCTGACTCCAAGGCTGAAGGCTGGAAAACAAGGAGACACTGGTGGCCATGCTCAGTGCAGTTAGCTCCCCACACACCTTGGCAGTCTTGTGCCCAAATGCAGGCTCCAATACTCCTCTGTCTGCTGTAGCAAAGGGAGATGCTACACCATGCTCCCCAAACTCAGCCATGCAGGAGGCAGTGGGGAGGGCCCATGGGGCTGAGCAGAGTCTGGGCGGGGGTGCAGCCCATGCTGGGGAGCTGTGGGGTGGGAGAGGTGGGTGGTGGGCAGCTGGTGGCTCACCGGCTGACTTGCCCACAAGAGGACATCCTCTGGGACATGATGTTTGGGGCACAGTGTAGCTGTCAGACTGGTGTAGACAGCAAGTACAGAGTGGTCTGGAAGGCACCACCACTTCTGGTAGAAAGCCCATTTTAGGGACAGACACAGCCTGTGGTGTTAATGTACTTTCTGTTCTCAGTAACTTAATTACAGTTGTTAATTACTGTAGAAAACCTTCAGGCATGTCCTGTGACTGCTTTTAGAAATTAATTGAGGACTTTAAAATCTTGTCTTTGAAGTTATTTCTTTCTCATTGCCCATTTTCCTTCCTCTATTTCTGAAAAAGTCTTTCCATTTAATTTCCTCTCATTTCATCACCTCTTCCTTAATGGATATTATGTACCTGTTACACAAAGCCAGATGATTTCCGCAAATTTGGCATTTGATTGTTTCTAATGTTGAGAAAGAACCTAAGCATGAGGCAGCAGACCACACTCTGTCACATGGGTGCTGCTGCAGGACAGATTCTGTTTTCACTTATACTGACATAAATCAAGTAAGTTTATGATACGTAGTCATGGTATTTTATATTTACATCAGATGTGAGGTCTGTTATCCTCTGAATTCCATCATAATGTAAAGAAATATGCTCTTAAAGAAAATATATTCTTTTCCAATTAAAAAGTATTTTGAAAATTGTATCAGAATTTAAAAATATTTTATGTACTTAACAGCACTGTGACTTTTTATTCACATTTTTTATTCAATATTCTCAATGCCCATATATCTGCCAGCACTGCCAGCACTGCCTCTTGCCTGTTACCACAACCTTCACCCAGCACAGAAGCTGTTCATAACTGGATTTTCCTTTGCCTTTAACCCTTTAGATTTCCATTCACATTGCCACACACAGCGCACATTTAAAATGCTATGGAAGATATTAATAATGCCTGAATCTACAAAGCAGAACATAGAAAAGATAGAAAAGCAAAGCATAATTCTCCCTGTTGAAATTCAAGCAGCACAAAGAGATTAATTCTCCAGCTCTCTCCAGAAGTGTCATGGGATCTTTAAAGACCGCATAAAAACTGGGCCAAGGTCTTTAAGTTCCTTCAAGAGTAAAGCTCTCTTCACACCATAGAAACCATATAAAAGAACAACCGAGGGAAATCCTCCCAACCTTTCAAACAGCTGTGTAACCCATAACCTGGCATGGGTGTCCATGCCCCCGGCACATCCTCCTGATCAGTGCCGAGTGGTGTGTGACACGTTCCTGCCAAAGGCAGATGGACGCGTGTCCCTGGCAGCGCATGACGGACAGTGCGTGGTGGCGCGGCCACGCTGGGGGAAGCTGAGCAGGGAGAAAGCTTTGCCTCATTATGGCAGCCTCTTGAGCAGGCATTTGTGACTGCCCAGGCTGCTGCAGATGGGTTTAATGAGATTAACTCTCCAAATGAGAACTCTTCAAAAGAGATGTATTAACAATTGCCTGTATTCTCCTCTTAATGAGACACATCATCTGTTTGGACCGAACTAGAGGCACACCAGCCCTGCCAGCCCCTGCACCACTGACACAGTGAACTGTTTCTCTGAAGGACTCTTTGTTTTCCAAGTTAAACACTGAGTTGAGCTGTTGTCCTTCCTCATGCCTGAGCAGAGCAGGACACTGCCATAAGGGTCCTCCTGGAGTGCAGAGTCTCCTCACCTCTGCAAGGCTGAGGTGGGAAGTGAAAGCTTTTTCCAGAGCTTACAGGGGAAGCAGGGGTTTCATCCGGCGCAGCAGCATACCATGGCCAGAGTGCCCTTGCTGCCCGAGGTCTATGGCCCCCCCCAGGAGGGGAATTAGTGGTTCTGGGTGATGCAGACACAACTCAATACTGCTGCTGACAAAATACCAACCTGGGTAAAACCCAGATATGCACAGCCTTTAGAGAGAAAGAGGATGCTTATGAATGCCAAGAAAAGTGACATTGCCAGATTGATGTCAAGCTCACAGCAAAAACACACATCTGCAGATAAAAAGGATGGAAAGCAAGTACAGAGGGAAAAGAGCCCAGCAGCAGGAGAGAGGCAGCAGCAGGGGTATTCAGCAGCCTACTCACAGGTTGGAGAGATTACACTAGCCACAGAGAGACAGTTTCTTGGATGCAGGTGTTGGATCTCAGAGTAACTAGGCCAAGATCTTGCACATCAGAGGGAAAGCTAATCTCCATTCAGTCTTAATTAACACACAGCAGTTAATTCAAAGGAAACAACAGTAGCTGAGTATTAAATAATTCAGAACCACCACACAATTGGACTCGCAGAGGAAAAACAAAAGACAGGAAAATGACAGTGTTCTGGTAAACATTAAAACATATGATGAACAGTTTAGTTTAAAAGGCTGTAAAATTAAAATAAAATCCCTAGAAAGTCACCTACTCAAAACAGTTATACTACTCAAAACAGTCAGAAGATATGCATGGGATTGAGTCAGAGGGAACCAGGCACAGCACAGGAATGCCAAGTCCCAAGATTTAAGAGGTAATTTGAGCCAGTCCTTCAGCATTTAGAAATCTGACCCTACAGAGGGCAATAAACAGGATTATAAATTACGGTAGGTGATAAATTACCAGGAAATCAGAAGGATCAACAAAGGCTTCAAAGGGATATAACTAAAAAAAAAAAAAAAAAAAAAAAAAAAAAATACAAAAACAAAAACAAAAAAAAAAACCCCCCAAAAAAAACCAAAAAACCACTACAGATAAAAAAAAAGGTTTTTTAAGTCAAATGCGATAGTCATAGGAAAGAATCCACAGGACTGTGGGAGCACCAGGGTCTGAAGGAAGCGACTGAAGGAGCACAAGGCAAGTTATATTTCAGTGTAAGTCTTCACCTGTGTTAATTTTGGACTTGTTCCCAAAGACAAGGTGAGCTGTTGTGGAAATATCACAACTGAGGCGTTGGAGCAGACTAGAAGAGGTGGGAGTTGCTGCTTTGAGATAGTCAATCCGAGTGGGAAGGCACCCCACTCCTCAAGCAGGCTGATGGTCTGAAAGAAAGTAAAGTTACAGTGTGCCTGAGGACTTCAAATGGAAAGCTTATCCTGTATTTACACACATGCAGGTTAAGATATGGCAATGATCAGTAATTGCTGCATTTATGTCTCAGAACTGGATGAAACTATCATTGAAACTTGAGCAAGGTAACATCTGAAGGCAAAGTTGTTTGAATTTCTGCATGGATCTAGTCAGGTATCACCCCTGCAGATAAATAATGAGAAAGTAGAAATCAGAGTACTATCATGAGCCAGACATTCTGCAGGAGGCAGAAAGCAGTGGGTGGGACTACAGGCTTGTTTTCATTACAAATATATGGTGAAACACAGAAGATCCTGAACCGGTGCCTGTATTACTCACAATGTTTATGAATAATTTGGGAGTCAGTGAATTGTAAGATAGCAAAATTATGGGTGATTCAAAGAAGGAAGTAGACAGAGATTAGTTAAATACAGTAGATTCTTGGCAACTGTTTACCTGATCCATTTTTAAAAGCCCTGATAGTGGAGATTTCACTGTTCCCCTTTTCCAGTCTGCTGCAGTGCTGCACAGTTCTTGCTTTGCAGAAATTTTCCTGGTAAGCAGTAAGCTCTTTTCCTTGCTGTGCTGTTTGATATTACTTTTCATCCAATCCTTTGCAGACATTGAGAAGCTTATTCCTTTCCTACACCTTATAGGTGTAGGAAAGGAATATATTTATTTGTATATTTAAAGAATTATTTTATGTCTGGTAACTTGAGTGTGTCATTTTCAGATATTTAAGGACTCATCATCTTTCACAGGAGCCTCCTCCAAACTATATCCCAAATTCCTCCAACCCTTCTCCCAAACAACCCCTAGAGGAAAAATCCTTCTTGAGTCACTGTGACCTAAGTGGAACACAAACTAACCAACACCACATATAGCAAAATAATTACATCATATTTCATGCACTGGTCATTTGTATCCATCATAACACAGCTGTTGCTTATTTTGAATTCTTCAGTGGTAGTGAATTTGCAGACTATTATACACCCAAGCTGCATTACCCTGCATTAATTGGGCATTCTCTTCCTATGTTTCTGGAGTTTGCTGTAACTATTTAATTATTAAAACATTTAACTTAGCCTTTTCCAGTTGCACCCTATTTCTTCCAAATAATTTCTTCAATTTGTCAAGATCATTCTACCTTCCCATCATGTCTTCTGTCATCACTGCAGTTTCTCCCAGTTTAGTCATTCATATAATTAAAAAGCATATGCCTGCTCTCCATGGAAGTGTTGAAAATCTGGAATAGTGCTGGATGCGGTACAGACATTGCTGAATCTCAGCAGATACTTTTTGTGAATTTGAGAATTAAGTGTTGAGCACAAATCTCTGATTACAAGGTTTTAACCAGCAGCGGTTCTCCCTAACATTTATCTACTCCTTTTTTTCTGGGCTTGTTTGTGGGAATGTCATGCAAGGCATATTGAAAACCTTAATAAAATAATGGTATGTGCCATTAACTTCCTCCTGCTAAGTCACAAGACCCAATGCCCTTACACAGAAAGTAAATTATATTAGTTTGACATGACAGATCCTTGTTAGGTGTCTTTCATCTGTTTTATATCTTCTGGGTGCCCCAAATTCTCAGATTCCTTGTTCCAGCATTTTTCTATGAACTGAAGAAAAGTTAATTGCCTTGTAATTCCCCTATTCCCTTATAATGATGGGAAATATGCTGACCTTTTTTTAGCCTTGTGATTTATCCACATTTTCCTCTGACACTCAGTTCTAGATGTCCCCTTCACTAGGCTAGATCAGACTTTTAGTGTAACATTTAGGGACTCTCCACCTTCCCTCAATCCTTCCTCTCTTTCATTTTTTTCCTGTGTTGATCTTGCCTGCTAGATCTCTGAGTAATTTGAAGACTGATTTCTTTAAACCCATTCTCTTTATTTTGGTCTTTTCTCATCCCATTTTTTCTAAGAGTTATAGGATATGTCATATCATGGTCACACTTGTACAGGTTCTCTTCTCTTCCATGTTCCTATGTATAAGCAAATGAAGAAGATCCTCTTTTCTAGTTGCTATCTTCATTCTCTGCATTAACAATACAATGCTATTTGTGGAACAGCCCAGAGTCTTGAGGACTGTTTCTATCCTGCTATTTTTCTCTTCTAGCAAAATTCTGTGTGGGAATTAATCTCATTAATACCACCTTTTGTGTTTTGGGTGGTTCTATTAGTTTCTAAGAAGAAGTTGCATTCATCTGATCTTCCTGCTATTACAAAATCCTGCTGTGCTCATGCCTCTGTAAACCTTCTCCTTTTCTATTTACTCTGCAACTTGATGTCTGTGAAAGTACAACTGAGATCTGGATTATTTACATTAGGTAGAAGATGTGAGTAGTTCTTTCTCCCTTCTAATAATAGGTCACTGACTCGTAAAAAGCAAGAAATCTGAGATGAATAAAAGGAAATCTTTTCTTCCACAGACTTATTATTAGACCATTCATTGCCATGGAAACCCTTTTTAGCTGAGATGTAAGATTCAAACAGCCACATGGGGCATGGATGTGGATAGAGTACATTTCCAGAGTATGTGTACTGAAAACAGTGTTGAATTGAACAGCTATATCTTATTCTCCAAAACTCCTGTCAGTCTCTAAGACTACAGTGCCAGGGTGACTCATGTGTTGCTGAAGTGGCTTAGCCTCCCAAGGTAAGCATTTATTATGCAGGAGCTAAGGAACATTTCTGAGCTCCCTAAATCAACTCTGCCACATGTGGGGAAATGCAACCCAACCCAACCTGAGCACAGCTGCATTTGCCACTGCACCCATTTACAGCTCTTATGCCTTCCCCTGAAGCATTTGCTGACAGAATTTATGGAGGACATGACAAAATTTTCAGACTAAAACAGAGCAGGAGCTGCTCTCCTGCTCCTAAACTTTAATAATGTTTTGGCAACAGTTCCCAAACCTTTTCCCACTTCCTGTGTCACGCCTCTACTTTTGTTTGCCCTTCCGGATTCAAGAGCCTTTCTGTCGAAGCTGCTGTTTTATGGCATCGTGTGCTGTCCACATTCCCTTTGTCCGCATCCACATCTTCACTGCACTCCTATCTCACTCTACCACTCCTGTCCCTCCTTCTCCAGAGCTCTCCATCTGTTCCTTTTATCTGATCCTCTCCTGTACCTCTGCCCTGCAGATGCTGCCGTTTCTTAATTTCTGTTTGCTTCATGTACCTCATTTCCCCACCAAAACTCTGTGAAAGTTCTTGCTGCATTTTCAGAGTCCCTCTGCCTCAGTCCCATATGGGAGTGTCTATTCCCAAACTGTCAAACTCTGCTTTGGCATTGCACTGTATCATCAATGGCAGAACTTGCTTGTGACAGTCCTCAGACTTCAAGAGGTGAAGAAGTCCCTGTCAAAGGAGGCTGGGATTTTCCCAGATTGTTCATTGGAGGAAAGTGCAGGGAATTAAGAAGCTATGGGGATGGAGATTTAAGTTTTATAATTTTTGGGGAAGTTTGCTGTAATGGCTTATATCTGTAGGACTGGTTCTAAATGCAAGTGGTTTCTTCCTAAGCAGGACAATGATGGCCATGGGGGCAGGGATGGTGCCTATAAAGATTCTTGCTCCTACCCCCTCACTTGGTCCACCTCTGCAAAGAGTAAAAATTTTGTTTCAGGAAAAGGAAGGAATGGGATTATTTAGAAAATACCATAGAAAAAGAAAGCTTACAATGCATTAAAATTGCTTTTTCTGGCCCTGTTCATGAAGAGAATTTTTTATGGCCTAGAAACCCCTACAAATGGCAATGAAGACAAATCCCCCAGAAAACTACTGGAAAAAATATATAAAGAAGACACTGATTAATTTCCAAAGTAATTTTCTGGGAGATTTGTCTTCATTGTCATTGAAGGTGTTTTTGATAAAGAGCTTGATTAATTTTCAAAGTTAAGACTGCCCTTGTTTAGACAGAAAACCATGTTTGCCATGTTTGCACACTGGTGATTTACATTTTTCCTTTTGGGCATAGGCCAGAAGGATTTACAGCTTGAGAAAGGATCTTCCGTCTTCCTAGGAAGTTAAATCATTGGCACTGCTTCAGCTTTTCTGTATAAAGGAGATTAACATCATATTGACGTATAAGGTTGGATGAACCACAAAACAGATGTTTGGATAGTCAACTGAACTCAATGGAAAAATTCCATTTTGATCAGTTTGAGGTAGGCCTAGTTGTCTTGTGGCTGTGGAGGATACTAAAATCTGGACTTTATAAATGAAACACTCATTTAAAAAAATAAAATTCCTGGGGAAACACAACTGCGTCAGATTTCTTGTTTTGTTTTTTTAAAACTGTAATAATCTCTGACATGGCTGGTCTAGCCCAAGTGGAATACATTAACATTAGTTATTCTAATAATCACACATTTTCAGATGATAGCCATCTCCAAATCACAGCACGTCCCCATTTAAAATGCTCCTGATGCCACAATGTTACCCTTTTTTTGACTTTTCATAGAGGTTGCTCTGGGAAGAAGGGTAGAGAGCCACCGTGAAGAGGTGTTTCACTGTTGAATGTCTACTTCATTCCCAAAGAGCACCATGAGTGATCTCAGTTAGAGCAGGGGATAAGGGCTGGGATTAGCCATGGCCAGTCTTTACCAATCTCACACACACAAGAGCTATAACACAGGCCTGGGCTGCTCAATCCCACAGCACATGATGCCTTCAGGTCTTTACAGCCAAGCAGCCTTAATTAGCTGCTGTTGCTGCACATGTGATTACCCTTTCTTGTGTTTGCTGTGCTTTATTGGCATTTTCAGTCAGGTATTTGAATACTTTCCATCTTTATGGTTCACAGCAAATTTCCTTTCTTTCCAGGCTAGTCTGTTTACCAAGACAGCCTTACTGGCATTTTCTTACCTGAAAGGGCATTACAGGACTGACATTTTTTAATCTCACCTATGGGGTGAAGGGGAAAGTGTGGCCCCTCTACCACATTATTAAAGCCTTTGTTTTAAGCCCACTTATTATTGTTCATTTTGTCTAACATAAGGAGTTCATTTGTCAGAGCAGCAAGAGTGGTAGGGAGGCAAACAGACCTGTAGTGTGCCTTGATCCTCCTCTGTTGTAGGTATTAGACACTTGGGTCCAGACCTTGCTCATCCCTCCAGTCTGCATAGGGATGATCAAGGATGCTGCCACTCTTTTGGGCAGATTTGGTCTGGTAAGTGGTGAGAAACAGAGAACCAGCAAGCATAAGCTTTTTTTACCAAGAAATTTTTGAATATGCAGCACTGCATATACCAGTGTGTCTCTGATTACATCACAGACAGATTGTGTGTTAAAGGATATCTGGAGGTGAATCTGACCTTTAACCATTACTTAACTGGATAGTGGAAAAAGCTTAAATTAAGACTTTTCAATGAAGCAAATAAAGTGGAGGAGTTTTTTAGTAATTTGATCTGGCAATATCTGTATAAGCAGAGGAAACACATGATCCAAGTTGCCATTTTTTATTAAACTTCAGAGTTGTAGCACCACCATAAAAAGAAATGGTGGCTTTGAAGTATCACAATAGACTGAGATACTTATTTAGACAAGGAATGTGGTATTTGTGGTATGAGGAGATAGTCGAAAGTGTCTGCCTCTTCCAACAGTGCAACCTCTGAATCCTGCTTTAATCAAGGACATTCATTTGAGGCCTTTCATTACCTACAAAATTTGGAGCTATGTTGACCTTCACTGATGACTGAGTTACTCCTAGGCTTACACCAGAGATGAGGATGGATCTGGTGTGTGCAGAGTCCTCTGTGAACTGTTTACTGTTCTTCCTTCTGTTGTTCCCTTTAAGATGAGATTCATCTCCCCTGACTTTGTGTGATTTAAATCAAAAGAAGGAAAGAGACACCAACCATAGGGTGTAATTCATGTCACTTATGCTAAATTTCCTTTCTCACCACCCTAAATGCAGTTTCTGGGAGTGACTTGGCCTCTTCACTGATTTCAGACTGTGGCTCTGATTAGGTGGCATAAGGTAAATTTGATCAATGATCATGCTAATGTCCACAGTCACTTTACGCTTTCTTTTCCCAAAAAATCAGAGAGCAGAAAAGGAGACAAACACGGCCAATGGCATCCAAGGTACCCAAAGCATAGCTCAGTCTGTAAGCCACATAAAGGAATTAATTTTTGCTTTTTCTCCTCCTTCTGCACACTTCTTCCTTGAACTCTGCCAAATTTTGCTATTTAAATTTCATGTTCCTCTTCATTTTTGGAAATAAATACCTGACCCTGGGCTGGAGACCTGCCATGGTTTCCTGATAAATGAGTCCTGCTTAAACAACCTGTTTCGTCATCATGTAATTTTGGTTTCTACTGTCCTTTTTGCCTCTCTCCACTTCAAACACTTTATCAAGTATGTTTGTTAGCCCAGCAAATATTTATTTTAGGTCCTAACTGGAAAAGTTCCTTTCCATTCCAGGGATATTTTGAAAGCCTGGAGGTGAGCTTGGGCATGCCTACATGGATGAGCCCAGACAAGTACACACATCTGCCATGATCAGAGTTGATCAAATGGGAGCGCCGGTTCTGATCTGGAAGTCATTGAGCCATTTTCCTGCAGCTCTATGCCCAAGCTAACATGCCCTGCAGAGGAACCCACATCTGTCTGCACTGATCTGTGTAGACATGCCCTATGCATAAAAAGCACTGAATTCTGGTTCTCTACCTCCTGTTGGTTGTTGCTCCTGATGCACACAAATGTGTGTGCATAGTCCCGTTTTGTATACCTATTACAGTCTACAGGAACTAGAGCGGCACAAAAATATCATAATAATTTTTTTTTTTTGTGTATAAAAAATGCTCCCTTCTAATTGGGAGCGAATGAAAAGCAGCCTGTATCCTCTCTTTCTGGAATGGCATACTGGCAGATAAAATAGATAAGCTGGCCACACGTTCCATCTCCAATTTGTGAACTGTGATGTAAGTGAAATTCATTGAAAAGCTGGCACTTGTAAATGCTTTATTCCAGGCAATACACTCCAGAAGGAATCAACAAAAGAGAAGTTTCAGTTCAAAAGGCAATCTTTCCCAGATACATCTGAATTTGATGTTCACTCTGTGAACTCACAGACTGTATTGAATTGAGCAAAGGGAATATAGATCCTGAATCTACCCATGTGCAAACAGCAGCTTGCTGTGCAGATGCAGACCATGGCCTGAAAGCAAGGAATGTGGGTTTTTTACAGCCCTTGCTGCCCCTGAATCCTTGGGGAACTTCTGAGTGGTGCAGACTTCCTGCTGGAGTATTAGCAAAAAGCAGGCTGGAGCAGTGCTCTCATGCCATCCCAAAGAGGGCTCCCCTGGTGCTGTGCTCAGGGCTGGTCCTGCTGCCACTGGTGTTGGCACGCCTCTCCACCCTGCCCAGCTGGCATTAATTCCCCAGGTGTCCTGCGGGCCTGACGCTTATGACTGGGCACAGCTGCTCTGTGCAGGACATCTAGGACACAAAAAGTCTTGTATCCTTTTCTCCTTTTTCTCACATCAGTGGAAAAAGAGCCTTCAGTAGTGCTTGAGAAAGTACTTCTGCACACAGTGCTCTCACAGGCTGTGGAGAGTGCACACTGATAAGTGAAGTGGATCCCTATGGATTTATTTCTGCATTTCTTGGCTAAACAATGCAAATGTAATGGATGTTTTAATTGCCAAATTAAGTAATCTACTTCAATAGCCAGTGGTGCACTTGCCCCTTTTGTTTCCAGTGACCACGAATCCCTTCCTGATCTTGCAGCATTTAAACAAGCAGTTCTGCATTCATACTGGGGGAGGTACCTCTGCTTCTAAGGGCTTGTCTACAAAGGAGAGGCCTAGCGTGCATTAAGTTAAGGCACAAATTTACAGTGCTCTTGGGGTAGCCACACATGATAGAAAAGCTGTAAGGATGGAAAATGTCAAATTATGCCTAATGAAATGGTTTGTTTGGCTGAATCTAGTCTAACTAAGGATAATGCCTTATTCAGATGGCAGTTTTGGTCACTGGGCAGATGTACACCTAAGTTCACGCAGCTTTTGAATAATTCCCCAGCTTTTCATCCCATTTTTGAGGCATGATTTCCATTCTCTCCAGTCACTGTTTTTCTTGACCTTTTCCCAGATGTGAGTGATTTGATAAAATCCTTGTTCAAATGTAGAGTTTCTGCAGTTGTAATCACTTTTGGCAACCTGCCCAATAAGATAAGCTGATCTCCAAATATTAGAGAGATTGGACTGATATGAAGCTTTACTCCATAATCCTTGAAAAACCAACAATACTAACCACTCCATGAAAGGCTGTTCTTGGAAAAATAAGACCTGATTTTTGATACAGAATCTGAGGGCAGTAATAAAACCTTTCATTTCTCTTTGTAACATCTATGATGCCATCACGGTGTATTTTTAAACCAAAATATCTCTTTGACCTATTGGTAGGTCTTATAACTACTTCTGTACAAAGACAGAGAATTAGTAGATATGTATTGGCATTTGTACATTACTCCAGCATTCTTTGGCAGTGTTATTGGCATCTGCAACATCCAGATTTTCCAAAGCTGCTGACTTCCTGAATGTGCACATCAAAAGGCTAAAAAGAGAGCCTTAGACTCACACTTACTCAGTGCCTTATAATGGAAATTCACTTGGCTTCAATGATCATAATGACATAGATGATATAGACCCAGGTAGTCTTACCAAGCTAACTCTTTCATATAATGACAGAACCATGCAGGCTGCAAAGGACCTGAGAAGGCCTCCAGTCTAACCCTCTGTTCAAGGCAGGGTTTGGTCTAAGAATCAGCTTGCTCAGGAATTCAGCCCATTGGGACCTTTAAACTTCCACGGATGAAGACTGCACAGCCTCTCTGGGCAGCCACTTCTTGACTGTCCTGATGAAGAAATATCTTCTTACATCCAGACTTTGCATTGTAGCTCAGTCATGAGTTTTCTGATGAGTTGAGTCAGTTTCCTGCTTTCCCATTTGCACACAGTAGGGACTATTTTGTGCTTAGAAGAGTTTGTCAGTAAAGACCTACCAGTTTGCCTAAGCTTTTTTTTTGTCTCTCAGAGCTGGTTTCTACATGATACAGAATTCAATGATTTGAAGAAACTGAAGTCTGTGCTTTCCTGAAGTCCATGGTCTTTAATCTGCTACTTGTCTTCTTCATTTCCTTCAGAATCTTTAGGTCCACTGTTTCAGTGTTTCCATGACCAAACCTGACACCAATTATCATTATCCCAGCCAGTGTGAATGCTTTGTTAATACACATCTAGTGTGTATATGATCCCAGCTTGACTTATCCAATACCTGTGTGAAGCAGTTGGCCCTGACATGTCCTGGAAACATCTTGGCTTGCCTATATCCCTCTCGAGTGCGCTTCCACCATACATCAGGGAAGTTAAAATCTCCCAAAAGAAGCAGAGCATGTGACCCAGAAGTATCTTCAAGTTCTTCAAGGAAGGCTTTGCCTTCTTCCTTATGCCAGTTATTTGGTCATTAACAAACTCTCACCAGAGTGAATCAAATGCTGATTACTTGTCCCAAACCACAAGTCCCAAACCACCCTGGCTTACTGTCTGGCCCATCAAAGAGCTCCTTATATCAGAGCTGCTCTGTCACATATCTGCACCGCCTTGTCTCATTGCCTGTCTTCGCTGAAGGCCTGGTGGTGTCCTCCAGTATACCTGGCTGGCATCCACCCATCACAGCACTGCAGTTGTGTGAGCTGTCCCAACAAGTCCCAGTTACTCAATAGTAGTGCAGTTCCTCTTCACCTGAGGAGTGAGGGGACACAACCTGGGCCTCCATGCCCATAGCTATTAACACAAAATCCATGTAATCTCTCCAGATACTCTTGAAGTGCCTGTCAGTAATATTTGTACCCATGTGGAAGAGCAGCAAAGGTAAAAATCTGATGCCAGACAACCCTTGGTCATCTCTGCCAAGTCCCAGATGCAAGGATGCATCAAGTTGGCAGGCAGAGACTTCCATATCCTGCAACAGGATGTCTCCAGAAATGACTAATCTGTTCCTCTTCATGCAGTAGCTTGGATGAGAGCTAGCCAGGCAATGACGCTTTCCTGAAGGGGAAGTCATCTCCCACAGTCCCAGGGAAATGCACTGAGTCTGTACCTGCAGAACCACAGGACAAGGAGGACCCTTACACAGGATTCCTGAAATGATGCAGCCTCACCAGTTGTGCAAGCTTCCAGATCTCCTTTCCAAATCCAGTGTTTGGGCTCTCAGCTCTGCAGAGTTTCTGCAAAGGCTCTTTTCCTGCTTACCTTCATCAATGGTGTTTATCCATTCACCTTCTCCTGGCATTTTTCTTCAGGGACCCATGAGTCACATGACAAATTCCCTCACCCAATACTGACTTTGCATCAAGAGTTTCAAAGATACATTTTTTTCTTCTGCAGGAAAACCTTGACCAGATGGGAAAAAAATAAATCTGGCCAAACATAAAGCAGCTCAGTCAGAGCAGAAGCATCATACCATGCACGACAGTAAGCTGGATGTATCTAAGAAAGGTAAAAAATCCCAAAAGCCTTTTCTATCCCTCAACATGAAGCATGGAGAAGGCTTGGGGTGCCCAGCACCAGAAGAATTGTAGGTAATAAGCTTGGCCCACCTCAATCTGACCAGTGGACACTGGATTGGAAGAGGGACTGTGGTCACTCAGAGCTGCAGAAGTGAGGCATAGCCCCTCTGCAGGGAGACGGGAGAGCTGTTTATGGGCATCTTGAATCAGTATGCCGGCCCAGACAGGGTCAGCTCAGAGATATTGGGATGGGAATGCAGATGGTGTGCTGTAGCAGGAGCATGATGGACCAGCCCACAAGCTGTGACATGCTTCATGGTGATGAGAAAACAACAGCACTTCTGAGTATCAGCACTCTGACAGCCAAAATGATTCGTGGTTTCCCCATCACAGCAGGCCCCCTCTTTTTGGAGTCTTTTAGTGTTTTTATATTATCTTGTCTTCATGCCAGAAACACTGGTGTGAGGTTTTCCACATGTGATTTTGTCTGTGTAAAAGTTTGTGGAGGTATGGAGGACTGGTGCAGCAGGTGGGACAGGCAGGAAAATGGTGGCACTCACCCTCAGGGGAGCAGGGACCTGGAATCTCCTCAGTGCATACCTGAAGAGCCCAAAATCAGGGATAGCTCACTCTTGTCAGACCAAGAAGGTAGGACAAGAGTGAGCTGGTAGGACCCCAAACTGGGGATGCCTGGGTGGACATAAGGTCTCCTCCAGGCTCTTGGACGTGCACAGAGTCCATCTGGTCTGGTGATGTCTTACAAAGCTGTAGGGAAGGGTATCAGCAGGGCTAAAGCTCAGCCTTCCTTTGAAGTGGAGCAATACAAGATATTCACAACCAAAAGCTTCATCAGCAAATCTGAGGGGATTTCTACCTAACAAAGTAAACACATGAGAACAATTCAAGCCAGGGGGATAGAAAGGGAGAAAATTATCATATATAATGCCATTCATGTGTGATTTATTTATTTTACACATTTCTCCATCTGTAGTGGAAATGTCATCTAGCCTTCAAGCAATGTGGAACTTCCTTCTCATGAAACCCCTCCTCGACCCCTGTCTCCAGAGAGACAAAATGTCATGGCCTGAAATCAAGCAAGCAATTCTAATAATTATCTGCCACTTATAGTGCCTCTTTCCTGCACAGCCTAGCAGCATCCCATCAGCTTCATGTGACAGCTGGGGAAACCAGAGAGTGAGTTAAGCAATTACTCTGGGTCTTGCCAGAACTGGAGGGTAAATGTCCTGCCCTTCTGTCCAAGCCTTGTCCTTTGGGCCATGCTGCTTCCATCAATGATTTGGTGGTGAAATCATAGCACTGGTATGCCTAAATCCTCTATGGTTTTCACTTTTTTTAGCAATTGTAAACACCAAATCATTATCCTGCTTATCTTAGCTGAGATGGTGAACAAAGACAAGCGCTCAGAAGGAAAGAAAATAACAGGGGTGTGTAGTGTGGCTTCAAGAAATCACTTAATGACAGGATGTGGAGAAATTCAAAGACAAAAATATCAGAAGGAATGACGAGAACGGTGCCACAGCAAAGGGCTGCTAAAATGCAGGGAGCAGAATGAAGCCTGCCTAAAAAGGCAGGCTTGGAGACTGCTAATATAGCATCACAAAGGACATTGTTGCATGCCACACACCAGAGAGATTAAACGAATGCTGTGTTACCCTGATGTCAGAAGAAAAGCGGGATGGAGCACAGGCAGGAATGTGAGGGAGTGAGAAAACAAGAGTAAGTGTACCTCACCTTTATTCCTCACTGCAAGTGCTTTTTCACAGTTTGTAGCAATCTGCTACCAGAGTTATCAACACAAACTGCACAATGGGATGTGTTACAGACACACGCACATGATGAATGCCAAAGGATCAGGAGCCGCCCTTTGCATTCACCCATAGTATGCACATTGTTGCCTTCTTCAAGTAAACAAGCTCTGAATCAGAGGAAGCAGATTGCATGGGGAATCTCAACCCCTATTATCAGCATATGTCTGGTCCAAAACCCAGAAGAATTCTGGGGCCTGCAGTGGGCACTAGAATTAGAATCTCATTACAAAAATAGAGCACTGTTTCTCTTAATAGCCTAGTTTCATTTTGAGATACTCTTTAGTCAACGCCCCACTGAAATGGGATCCGAAGCCAGATCTCTGACTACATAAAACTTGTCCTATTTGTGAAGATGATTTGGTGGGCTATGTTTTGTTTTTATGTAATGGATAGTCATGAAAAAAACCATAACAAAGAAGCTTCCATGTTCTGAAGACGATGTCAAAGTGGGGTGCTTGCACTGCTGGAAGTGATGAAGAAGGCAATTTCCCTTCTGCCCAGTGCACGCTGTTGCAGCAGACACTACCACATCTGTGTGGTGCTGAATTGAGATTGCATGTGCCATGTGCAAACATGCCCACATAGGTGTTTCAAAGAAACCTCGGGAGAGGATAATGCCATGCTGAAACCCTGGTAGATTGTTGGCTGCTGTGGATTTATTTACCGTGTTCTTACTAGTACAAGAGTAAGGGTTAAATAACAATGCTCTTTGTTTAAGTGAGCTTGATACGCTTTAGTGGGGTTTTTTCCAGCTCTTTTTTTATTGAAGTCACAGCACATTACCAAGCCTTCAAGTCCCAAATTTACACAGATGCATTTCTGGCCATCAGCCAAGTCATAAGATGGCAAAACATAAGCCTCAAGAGCAGCAGGCTTATGAAAATATACCATTTGCAACCCCTGCCATGAAGTACTTTCAAAAGTCTAATTTTAGATGGGCACACTAGAATCAAATAGTAAAGGGATCAGTGGGGTGAGGAATGGAGTGTTTTTTATTCAAATGTCAATTATAATTAACCTAGAGCACAATATTCTTCTGTCCCAGGGAAATCATGGTGACATGTAACACCATTCTTGGAAGCTGGCAGGACATCCTGAAAAAGACGTTCCTTGCCTCAGGAAACAAAACCACCAAATGTTTCTGCCAATGCTTGTCCATGAGGCTTGCTTTGGTGTCTGTGCACCAAGGGCTGGCCTTGGGCACCAGCAGACTGACTCAACAGCTTCCCTTGGCCCTTCCCTTCCCACCACCCTCTTCACTGCTGCGAGGCCACCTCAGGGGCGCATTCCGGCACCACCGCCCATGCCATCATCTGCCTAGTTTGTATTGCATAATTGCAAATTGTCTGTGCTCAGTGAGGAGCAATCACTCTCGGGATGTGAAGGGAGCAGAAGCTCCCAGTGCTTGGGTTCCAGGAGACTCTGAGAAAGCAGGAGGAATGTCAGTCTGCTCACACAGGAATGGCCTCATCACCCACATCCCTGGTCCTCCCAGGGACTGGCTGTGTGATGCCAAGTACTAATACTGTGGTCATACCTGGGACTGTTGCACTCATCCTTGCTTTCATATTTTCTTTTTCTCCTCTTTTTCTCTTACTTTGGACAGGGGGTGGCAGACAACTGCAAGACAAGGCAGAGCCTCTTCAGCAGCAAGAGAAACTGTCAGGAAAACTTCTTGGTTTTTTTGAGGGGTTTTTTGTCTACTTGTGCCATAATCTCTTCCCAGAATCAAATTGTTTTGCTGTGTTTTGCCAGTATACCACCTAGTAAGACAGCATCAAACCTACAGCTGTGTTGCAGCAAGTCATACATAAAGCCTAAGGCCAAGAGCTTCAGAATTTGAAACCCACACTTTGGCTTGTGGCATAACTACATGCATAAAAATGGGAGGATACCAATTCCTCACTCCACTCCAGCGGTTTTGTGCTAGTTTAAAGCTCAATTTCCATGTAACGAAACTGTAATAAAAGAAGCATAACAGAGTAGAATGGTGTGCAACAGGCTGAAGTCTCATTTACAGGGAGCCCAAGAAAACTGTCAGGTCACTCTAGAGTGAAAAGGTCACCCCTAAGCCTCCTTTTCTCCAGACTAAGCAACCCCAGCTCTTTCAGCCACTCCTCATCATACTTGTGCTCCATGCCCTACTCCAGCTCCATTGTCCTTCTCTGGGCATGCTCCCGCACCTCAGAGTCTTTCTTGCAATGAGGAGCCCAGAACTGGACACAGAACTTGAGGTGTGGCCTCACCAGTGCTGAGTACACAGGGCTGATCTCTTCCCAAGTCCTGCTGGCCACACTATTGCTGATAGGGGCCAGGGTGCCATTGGCCTTCTTGGCCACCTGGGCACAGCTGGCTCATGTTCAGCTGTTGCTGACTAGCAGCTCCAAGTCCTTTCCTTCTGAGAAGCTTTCTAGCAACTCTGCGCCCAGCCTGTAGCACTGTGGAGGTTTGTTGTGGCCCAAGGGCAGGACTCGGCACTTAGCCTTGTTAAACCTCATGCAGTTTGCCTGAACCCGTGGATCCAGCCTGTTCAAATCCCTGTGCAGAGCCTTCCTGCCCTCCGGCAGATCAACACTCCTGCCCAACTTGGTGTTGTTTGCAAACTGACAGGGGGGTGCCCTCGATCCCCTCATCCAGATCATGGATAAAGACCTTAAACAGAACTGGGCCCAGCACTGAGCCCTGCAGAACACCACTGGTGACCGGCCACCAACTGGATATATTCCTGTCCACCGCTACTCTCTGGGCTAGGCCAGCCAACACATTTTTAATCCATCAAAAAGTGCAGCTATCCAAGCCATGGATGGGAAGGTTTTACATTAACTTCTGGTCTATACTAATATCAAACTAAAGCTATGTCTCAAGGAGCTAGTTCAGGTGACTTTGTTGAGAGATTTGTACTCTGGGGAACAGAGCAACCAAACCACTCCAAACTAAACCAGCCTGCAGACTGGAGAGACAAGGGCTGCCTGGGTTGTTCCCTGTGATATGCAGAGCAATGACTGAGATCCCATAGGAGCCTTTCAAACTCAAAAAATACCCTTCAATCACAGCAGAGCTGTGAAAGGTCAAAGTGTTTGACAAACCAGCAGAGGTTTGCTATGAAGTGCCTCTTTGTTTAAAGACCTTAAAAGGGGGAAGTTTAGTAAAGTACAATAAATAAACTCTGGCAATCCACTTTGAACAATTTTCTTATCTACAATTTCAGACAAGAGAGGAAAAGCAGCAAGTCTGGGGCAGAGGCAGTAGCAACATGCATCCAGGGAGCTGTTCCTTCTCAGGCAGTGTCTGGGCTCCTTGCATTGATTTATACTTCCATTTGGGTACAGAAAGCAACAACAAAAAAAAAAAAAAAAAAAAAAAAAAAAAAAAAAAAAAAAAAAAAAGAAGTTGTGCTCTTTAATACACTGAAGTCTTGTTCTTTTATCAAGAACAACAGTAACAGTCTGGGATCTCATCTACATATGTGAGCATAGGGTTTTCATTGCCATCCAAGGTAAGAACATACTAGTATCTATCCTGGTTGCTGTAACAGAGGTCTTATTATAAGAAACAATTCGTCAGGAAAATATGCGTAAATAACATATTGTAGCATATAAACACTTCCAGGAAATGGGAATACTAGCTACAAAAGTGCTCTATGCTCATCTGGGAAATGGCACAAATTCGGTGGCTGGAAGCCAAAACCATACAAACTCATTTGAGATATAAAATTTAGATTTTGATCAATGAGGTTGTTTAACAGCAGACCACAAGCATGGTGAGATTCTCATATCTTGATGTCTTCATATCAAAAGTGCAAAGCTTTGCAGAAGGCATGCTTTAATCAAGTGCTAACTGAAGAAACTCCCAAAAGATGAGAGGCAGACCAGAATGAAAGAGTCTCAGATGGACTGGGGCACAGCTAATCATCTGCTTTCAAGTCACTCTGTGATCCTGCCAAGCTAGCTGTCTATAATAACTCACCAACTCAGTCTTTTGAAATCAATATATCATCCAATAACACCACAAAATACAATTTGTTTCTTTGTATTTGTACTTAAATTGAGTCCCAAACCGACTTTTCTAACACCTAATGGTCTTTGAAGGCTACAAAATCTTTAACTCATTTCTTGGCTTTACCATGTATCTTCTGGTTATTTCAGAACTAGCAGGCATTATACAGAAAAAGTCAGAAGTTTTGCTGCCCACCGTGCCAAGCAGGGATGACCCACTCCTAGGCAGTCTCTCCAGTGCTCAGCCTACTACAGGGCACACCAGTTTCTCTCTGAACCCATCCTGGGGATGACTTCTTGGCTGATAAGAGAATTCTTTTGCCAGGACAACACAAGATGATTTGAAATAACTTAGTTTTAGCCATAGATAAAATACTCCTCTTTGATTTTCACTTTCTACTCATATTTGGATTTTAGATTTATTTTCCTACACATAGACTTATTCACACTGTTTGGTAGCTATTAAAGTATGTTGGTTTGTTACTTAAAGTAGCCCATAACTATAACTGCTATTTCCTTTTTGGCAGCCAAGATGATCTACTATATACACACTAGATACATAGCATAAAAATGCAATTCTTCTGCTGAATGAACAAGAAAAGTTGCTTTGAGTTGCAATATGCAACCAAAAAATGTGTATTCTATTTTCCATCTGTTGAAAATGGTTGGGAAGGTGTTTTTCTTTGTCTCGTGTATAACCCATTCCTCATAACTCCATGGGGGAGGGGGCGGGTGCCTTCTGTTAATGGGCCAGCTGTTAAAACCAGGTGGAGCAGTGTTCCTTATCTCTTCCATGACCCATCCTCCCTCTGGGGTGGGTATCTTCCGTTAATGGGCCATTAAGGCTCACCACATGGCTGATAAAATAACATCATCTCATTGTGAGATGCTACACCGAGTGGGAGAAGCCAACCGTTTATACCTGGATAAAAACTGAGAGTAAGAACACCAGGACAGCCTCTTTCCACTGGATTCCCAGAGGAAGGCTGGACTCATCTCATCACCCCTGGACCTTCAGAAGGAGACTACACCCTTCTGATGGTCTGCTCCATCAGAACCACGTCTATCACTCCAGGAGGATTTATTTGGACTGCCTCAACACCCTGACCAACACGGTGTCAGGTGGTATTCTGACTCTGTCAGCGTTTCTAAGATTTTTTTCTTGTTTGCTTGGTTTTTCTTCTCTACTACTACATTTGTATTTTTAATATTCCTAGTAAAGAACTGTTATTCCTATCCCCATATCTTTGACAGAAAGCCTCCTTCATTGCAAAATTACAATAATTTGGAGGGAGGGCTTTACATTCTCCATTCCAAGGGAAGCTCCAGCTTTCCCTAGCAGACACCTGTCTTTCCAAACCAAGACAATAACAAATTATACCTTAGAAAAAAAAATATTCATAGACATTTAATCAGACTAATGGTTTCTGATCAGTATGTTTTTCAGCATTTTAGAACTAATAGATTTCAACCTTTCACACCTCATTTTTGTAAATTGGAAGAAGAAACTTGGCTTTTTTCAAATCTCAACCAGTTTCTCAAGTTCTATTACATTATTGAAGCAGCTATTGGATTGAACACTTTTAATAGGAAGAACATATCCTTTCAGCAGAAGAGAAAACAGATGGCCGAAAAGAAATTTCATGCTTTAGCAAATTTCATTTCCAGAGTTCAGATAGTGATTTCATGAATAAAATGACACTTGTACATAGATTCCATTTAAGCATATATATTCTGACTAAATAGTGCTCTTTATATAACCTAGTTTTTTAATAGTATAATATCAGGGATTATAACAGGTCATGATGATTGTTAAAATGCATGAAAACTATTTTTAATAAGGCTACTTTTTTTAAATTTAGACTATTTTTTAGCTAATTGCTGGTTGTTATATTCAAAGACCCTTAGGATCCTGAGAAGAATTTTGCCTGACTGTTACTAACAATGATCCTATGCAAAATACTCAGCCTCGTCACAACCATGTGATTCACTTCTGTGCTTGGATCATGTAAGGACAACTAAACAAATGCAAGTTTAGCAAGACAGGAATCTGTCTTTGACTTTGAAGCACCTAAGAATTTAATTTCACAGATTCAGGGAGTTATACTTCCCATTTTCAGTCCTATGCTGTTTTTTACAACTGCTTTTCCCCCTCCCTACCATGCCAGGTCTTCTTTCATGGAGAATTTTGGAGTATTTTTTCCTTCCTCACGTATGCAACAATTAGTCTCACACTCCACAAGCTTCAACACTTGAGTGTAAGGTGTTGCCCTGAAAAATACTTTTTGTCTTTAAAGAAAGCCATAGCCTTTCAGCACTCTAAATATATACAAGGTTTGATTTACCTTTGCATTATAAAGGCATATTGCCTGTGAAAAAGTGTGGAGTTGAAAGACACACAGATAAATGAACATACATATAGTTAGATATTTATCAAAAATACATATATAGGTACATATAGATATGCACAATTTGTGCAAGCTTAGCCAAAAATTAGGTAAATCCAGGTTTCACAAATCGTTATAAGAAAATTGACATCTGGAGACTTTTCTTCTGACTTAGTATGAAGCGCCTGGAAAAGGCTTATTTCTTTTTCTATTCTCCTTCTCCAAGGCATAATTAGTGGTTTTCTGTGTGTGAGGGCCAGCACATGTATTATATGTGTGTTCCTGTATGCTTTACATCCACAAATGCGTGTGTGGGGGTATATAAATGAATATACACACAGGTGTTTTGAATGTTGTTTGTCATTAAAAATACTTTGCAATTGAAAGTAGACAGTGAAACAGTGAAATAGTAATTTATTATTTTTTTTCTGTTTCTGAACTGAGGAACTCTGATAAGAATGTCAAAAATTATTCCCATTGGGAAAAGTGACAGCACTAAGATGAGGTCTCACTGGCACTCCTCCATGACCATAGCTCCAGCAAGGAGCCCACCTTCCGCCAGGACCCCAGGGCCAAGTAGGACTCCATGCTGGTGCAGATTCTGCCTACTCTGAACCAGATCAGTTCACAGGATCAGGGCCAGAAGAAAAAACTGCTCTGCTGAAGTCAATGAAGTTCTCAAAGCAATCTTTTAAAAGAAAAGTTCCACTAGGTAGCATGCTTCTCCAGGGTGCAAAAAAGATAAGAAAGGGAAATGGAACCAGTATCAGGTATAATTTACACCAGCTTGTGCCACTGTGATGTGGCCACTTCCATTGTTTTTTCCTAAAATTTCTAAAAGGTGCATCATGCATTTCCAATGGTGTTCAGCTCTGCTGTTGCTATTGTTTGGGTTGCCTTATATATGCAGTTCAGATTTTATTAAATAAGGTCATATAGTGGTCAGGGAGAACATCTGAACATTTACTAGATAAGTTTCAGCAATCAAATAAATCAGAAAAGAACAAAGATACTCCATTGTAAAGGACTACTTCTAGCCTAGTTTAACAGACCAGTTTATTAACAGAATGTCCTTAGTATCAACCAAATGTAATTCTTGCTTTGTTTTGCCAGTGAAAAGAAATTTCATAAACTTCACTTGAAAAGGTTATACATATGTAAAAGTGAAAGAAAGATGAAAAATCAACAATTACACCCAATCTAGGATGATTCATCTTCCATAGAGGAAGAGATAAAATCTATTTTCTGGAAAAAGAATATGCAAAAGGAGTCTGTAAAATCATTGAGAAATATTGAAAAATAAATAAAACTGCAATCAAATGGAACATACAATGAGAATAAGATAAAAAGTGTACAATGCTGTAGGCAAAAGGTAATGGTCAAAACACAGTCAGATGAACGGAAATACTTGAGTCTAAATGAAAATATTGTTACAGGATATTGTAATGCAAACTAGGAGAAAGGAAAGAAAATTAGTGTAGCGCAAAGGTAAAAATCATAACAGAAAGCGTAGCTGTCTGTTGGTGGAGAAACTGTATCTGTGTTAAAGAAATCCTTGGCAGTCAAAAAAATTATTAAGTCATCCACATCAACAAGTCCTAGGATATCACTCTGGATTGAAATTGTGGGTTATAGGTTAATACTGGGGCAATATCAATGGTGCACAGTGGTGACGATGGCCTCCAGGATCAGAAACAGAACAGTAATGGAAAATTTCAGTAATTGCTTATGCCCCTGACAATGGGGAAATGTCATTGTGTGAACCACGCAGAAACAGAAGTTGAAGACATCATAAACGACTGTTTTCTCAAGAAAAGTGAAAAGAAGAAGTCCCCAAACTGATCTAGATGAATACTATATATATACTGGGAAAAAAGCATTGTACCAGATACAGTTCAAAATAGAATAATAGAAAAGATACTGTGTAGTGTCTAAACTACCAAAGTTTAATGCTCTAAAAGGAGAAAAGTTTTAAAAAGTCAATTATGTTATCACAGCACTTTAAGAAGGCTGGTTAACAAAATCAGAGGAGCTTATTAAGAAGAAGAAAAAGAAAGAAGAAAGAGGAAAAAGAAGAAAAAGAAAGAAAAAGAAAGAAAAAGAAAAGAAAAGAAAAGAAAAGAAAAGAAAAGAAAAGAAAAGAAAAGAAAAGAAAAGAAAAGAA
>VZUI01040049.1:344087-379591 GCA_013401135.1 Cettia cetti | reverse complement strand
TGGGCTCAGTCTGGACCAGCAGCACATCTGTCTTGGAGCCAGCTGGCATTGGCTCCATTGGACACAGGGGAAGCTTCCAGCAACTTTTCAGAGAAGCCACGCCTGTAGCCCCTCCTGCTACCAAAACCTTGCTACACAAACCCAGTACAATTCCTTTGTAGCGTTAATCTTTTACACAAGCAACAGCTAAAGGGATGGAACTCACTTACATGTAAGATGGAAGGTCTAAATCAGACTGTGACAAAAACCTGGGCTACGTCTTAAATAGTGAGATACAGACATGCACCTTTGCTTTTTCAAAGATGTTCAGAAGCAGAAGATGTTTGCTTACCTTCACTTACCATTACAGCATGACCCTCTGAATTTTCACTGAATTTTAACAATCCCTTCCAAAGCAAGTCCTATACCAGAACTTGTAATCTAATGCTAGAACAAGGCAGAGGTACAGTGACAAAGCTCAGAAAGGAAAAACCTCACACTTCCAGAGAACTGAAGTTAAGCATATGTTTTTCAAGAAGAAATAAGGACATGAGAAACAGTAAGGCTGAGAATATTTCACACCCCATTTGAAATCATTCACCTTTTACCATGAAAACAAAAATTGGATATATTTGGTTCCCATGACATACAAAAACTACCCTTATCTGTAGCTTGAAGAGATTGAATTCAATAGCTACATTCCTTTACTACAACAGGATTCATTAGACTTCTGTGAAGAAAAACAGACCCAAATGCCAAGAAAATCTGATCATGAGTCCTCCGTTTTAAATAAAATTAGCAAATTGACATAAATCTCCAGGGAAATGTCTAATTAACTCCACAAGAAAAAAACAAGAAGTCCACATTCATTTAAAAAGGCTAGATGGACCTACAGCTTTAAACTATGACACAAAAATCCTTCAGATTGCAGTTGCTTCTTCAGGTCTATTTCAAGTCATATTTCTGAGGCTGCAACACGGTAAGGGAGGTATAAAAAGACACAATTATATCTACTGGCCTAAACACACCAGTGCTCACACTGCCATTGCCTTTGGTAGACTCCTTGACCAGGCATCAAGCCATATGGAAAAAGTATTGCCATTTCTCCAAGTGAAAATTAAGGCTCATTGTAACTGCTTGGGAACAACGTGTACAGTGCTTTTTTATTTGTGCATCCAAATCAGTGATTTTTAAGTACTGCGCAAGGTCCTATTATCTTCAATCACTGCAGTTCTCTTCTTAAAACACGTTTTTTCCATTAACATTCCTGCAGGCAGAGTAATAACAAGTCCTTTGCTAAGTCAAGATTCCCAAACTGTACAAAAATTTACATCAATGACAATAAACATTCCTTACTATACTAATTGAAGCCAGAGGCCTTCTGCAAATTCCTATCAGCATGAATGATTAAAAGCAATTAGGCATTACAGCAAGAACTGGCAATCTGTAGTACTGCACTCTCAGATGACCATGATAATCAGTGCCTAAACATGATCCTTAAAGAAGAGAAGAATTAAGAAATCATAGCTTGCCTTGGACAAATGTAGTAGGGAAAGAAGAATGGCAATTATCTTCAGGCAGCTAAGAATGTTAGACAAAACAAATTAAGAAAAAAATCCATCCATCCATCATTCAGTGATACAGTTTTCGGCCCAAAACAGGAAAAAAACCAGATCTTTTCCAGACTGTATGTGACAAAGTGCAACTAGCTTTCACAATTGAAGGAATTAGACAACTTTAGCCACTGATTGTCATTTAGCATTGTCTGGGCATTTTATAATCTCTGTCATACAGATGGTGACTTACCACTTTTAAGCTGAAGCTCTCCTAAGCAGCCATAAGCATCCATGAGTTTTTCATACTGTCCTTTAATTGCATCTTTTTCTTCTGGAGCTAAGGAACAAAGAGAAAAAGCAGGAAATTTAGTTTTCCAGTCTTCATAAAATTTTCAAATTGCTATTAGTCCTATTGCATAGCAACCAATGCTACCTAGATTGATTTTTCTCAGTCAACAAGACTACAGTGCAAAGGCAGGGTTAAAATGCTGTAAAACCATAGAGATTAAAACATGAGAGGACAGAAATGCACATCTCCACACACCACCCTAGAAGAAAAAAGAGCACTTGCTTTATTTTCAAATCGACTTGATTGTTAGTAACAATTTTATTTTATGGTACAGATGCCACATTAGATCCAGAATAAATAAAGAAATACATGAGCACATGTAAAATCTACAGTGTTCTAAAATAAGAAGAAAAATAACAACCAGTCTTGCTATAATCTAAAAAAAAATATTTCTCTTCATGTAAAAAGAGAGAGTTTATACTTCCAGACTCAGTCTAATTTCAGACAGAACTGGAATTTTTTTTTTTTTTTTGCAGGATAACATGATTTGACGTAGACACAACACCAGATGTTGATTTCAAGAGTAATAAACATATTTTAGTGAAGTAAGAATTAGTTAATTAAATAAAGGGTCAGATGCTTTTGTTATATTTATGCATTTCTGCAACAAGCAACTCCAATGGGCACATACTGAACATTTAGATATTAAGCCAGATCACAGAACAAACTTGTCACTGGCTACTTTAACATAAAATCAGCATACTTCCTGAATGAGTCAGTCTGCATTTTGTATATATTTCCCAATGAGGAGCAAGGTTAATCTCCCAAATGAGGAAAATAGACTGTAACCCTCAAATGTCCTTTTACATTTTGAACTACATATAGACAGCAACACAGTACTTTCAGAGATTTCCTAATAATATGCAATCTTATGCTCCTAATTAACTTCAGCAGTTAAAAAATCCCTGAAACCTCTGGGCTTAAAAAGGACAAACTGAACTGCTTCCAATGGATGATAGAAAAGGAAGAGACTTTATAACTCTCAAGAGGCAAGGAGCTCAGTGAGAAACACAGAAAACAAATAAATATCCCATGTATTGCTGACACTTAGAAGTGAAATGAAGGACAATTCTTCTTGCAAAATTCTTTAACAGAGCCAAACCCCAAGAGTAATTAAAATATGTTTATCTCAATTTTTGCACTTGTGACAAGAAAAAGAAGACTTGTTTAATTTTTTCTTAATTTTGTTTTTACAACCATAGTTTCACAACTTACATACTCTACTTTCTTAGAACTCAGAGTAAATCAGGAGAAACTAGCAAAATGTTGATACCACACAAACCAGTGAAGCAAAACATAAGCAGCAGAAAGAAGATAAAGCGTTTTTTATTGGGTAACATAAATCTCTGGACAATAATGATTTAAATACTCAGTAATGGCACATTTTAAGGGCTGAGACTCTGCAAGCTCAGAGTCTCAGCCAAAAAAACCAAAAAAAAAAAACCAATTTCACAAAACCAGTTTAGATAGACTATAACAATGTTTCAATCTTTGAAAAAAACTCCTCCCCGTCAAGGCTTTCTTAAGTATTAAAAAAACCAACAGTTTAATAAAGGTGATGTTTCACTTTCCATGGCATCTTTACTAAGTAGAAAAGAGCAGCAACAATATACAGACAATTTTTTCTTAAATCTGTTCCCTCCTTTAAAAGTCGTCTACATTAAAATAATTGCGCTACTTTAAAATAAAAAGGGAAAACCAAAACCAAAAGTCTTGCTCCAAATATTCCAGCTTCAGGAAGAAATCTAAACCAAGAGAAACAGCAAGAGATTCAGAACTGAGACAGATGCGGGAGCTCATAAAGCTGCAGGCCAGGCACAATCTGAAAGCATTTCAAGTCACTTCAAAAGCATGGTGATACTCTTCAAAATAGAATTACAAGTTGGAAAGTTGGCTGTTAAAAGTGTCTGGTAAGAGCACAATCCAAAAGAATGGAAATTATTTCAGCATCGAATTAGGCAACACACATCCCATTCCACTGCTGGCAAGAAGTACCTGCCACTGGCATGCATGGAACCCACTGGAGTTTCCCAGGTCAAGCCAGTGGCATCACACACACGTTGGCTCCTGGCACAGGACCTCCCCAGACACAGCCAAATAGCTGTGCTTAACCAGGCCAGCCCTGGTACAGGAACGCTGCCTTTCTGGGCAGGCCACTCCTCAGAACCCACGCCTGAACCCAGAACCACAGCAGCATCAGGCAGCACAGCAGCAGCAGCAGAGCTGCCTGGAAGGAAGGAGCAGGAAGGAGCAGGAAGGAGCAGGAAAGGAACACACCAAACAGACACAGCTATGTGCATGGGTCATGCAAACAGAGAGCCCAGGATGTTTTAGTGCCTATGGACCACATTTGGGGGGGGGGGGGGGGGGGGGTGGCGTGTGTAAATTCCCTTTGTAAAGATACCAACGGAATTTGAAGTCTCCTGTCCTGTGACACTCCTTGGTGCTGCACAAAGGACATTATTGCAGAGGGCTTGAGCCACGTTCATATCTTATTGAAAAGAAGTATTTATAAATCTCAAAATCTTATTGAAATCTCAATTAACTGTCATCGAACCCTAAAACATCTTGCAGAGCATTCAAGGCGTGCTGGGACACATGAGTCAGAATCAGAAAAAGTGTTGCTACACAGAGAACAAAACTTATGTGCTACTTTGTTGGATGAAGAGAGTTAAAGGGAAAAATAAAGGGTAACACTTTAACCCTTGCAAAACAAGAGGCTGCAATAATTCAATGAAACCAAGAAGCTGCAATAAAATCAATTAAAAGTGACCTTTTCCATGCATAAAATATTTCAGAGCCAAAAAACCCCACACCATGAAAAGACATACAAACTACATTATACCATATGTCTTAACCAAGCATGACTTCCTGCCTGTAAAAGTTGCAATTTCCATTTACCAGTTGGCAGGAACTGACCAAACATAGGCAGTTTCCCTCATTCAACCCCTCCTTAGGGCTGAACCCCCAGACTTCAGCAAGAATCAGCACAACTCTCAAGCCTATGGACCCCAGAAAGGTCAGAGTTGGGAGTCAGAGGGTGGAGAAAGGTGCTGTAATTCTAAGTCCAACACTAAGGACAGACACAGTAATACCTTCAACTTAAAGATCAAAACTAAGGAAATGTTCTTGAAGAAAGAAAAAGAGTCTGAGAAGTGATAATGGATTCTGTTTTTCCCTTGTGATTTTCCAGCCTGATTCTGGAAATAGCCACCTGCTTGGCTGTAGGTGCTGCTATACAAATGTAACCTCAAGCATATATCTAAGAACTTGAAGAAACATAGGTCTGGTGTGATGGGATGACTTCATTTGTGTCATCTCATCTAGCATTTGGGGGAAAGAGGTATGAACCCAGAAACAGGAGAAAACCATAATCAAACAGAAGTTTCATACCAAAACTCCCACACACACATTACAGTAAGCATTTTACCTAGAAATAAGTCCAATGTCTGGTATTACATAAGTTTAGACAATTACCTCCAAATTGTGTCTTCAGTCATCTGCAGACACATTTCAAGTATTTGTTGAATTTTCAATATCTTTTGCCACTAAAATATTCCTGTTCACATTCAATCCAAGTTACACAGGCATTAGGAAAGTCAGACTGTATTCAGAAACACCATATAAGCCAGGAAGTATTGAGCTGGGAAGAAGTCTGTGATCAGACTTACAGTTAAGAGAATCCAAATATTTAACACATTAAGCAATGTATTTACCAATTTTCTAGTAAGATATGTTTCTGGTTGAAAACACAACAAACAAAACAGAAAATTGGCATTTTGGAAAAATCAGTTCCCTGGTTTTCTATATTAGATTGATAACAATCTGCTCCTAGTGAGGGATTATCTTTGCATACTTTCATGTGCATATATGAATATATTAATACACAATCAAAGAAGAATGGATTGAAGAAAGCACCAGGTTTCTACTGGCCAGCTCAGTGCTGCTGCAGGCAGTCAAGAAAATAGAAGGGAAGACCCAAAGTGATTGCTCTGAAGTTTGGCCATTATCTTAATGTGGTTTCTGCCATATATGACTCATATTTACACAGAAACCTGCAGCTACTTGTCACTACAGACATAACCACTACAAAGAATTCATCCCTCACAACCACTACTTGTCTCCTAGCATAGAAAACAAGACTTGTAATCAACACTCTACACTTACACAAATACATCTTCCCTCTTCTCTGTACCCAGTTTGCATTTTGACAACAGTGAAAGAATTGCAACACACATTTTCCCCTATAATCTAAAGCAGTGAAATTCAGCCTGAGAAACTGTAGCTTGCAAGTACCCGCTGCCATCATAACCAAGGAAGGCAGGACTTCTGCTCTGTAGACTGCTTCCACAAATGCAAAAGTTTGAACACCACTAAACTTCATAAGAAGAAAAACTGCACAAAAGTTTGTGCTAGCTATATGAATGCTCTGGCATAAGAGTAGAAATGAGCCATGGTGGAGAGGTCACTGTCTTGGATAGAATGTAGTGCTCCCAAATACATTCACAGTGTGCTGTGCACAAGTATTGGTGTTTGATTTTCATGCCCCACTCAGCAGCATAGCATCAATACAAAAGCAAAGCTAACTCTAAACAGTGAATGTACATACAGCACAGAAAAAGCTTTCTGTACAAAAAGAAGCAAAAGATGCATAGGTCAATAACTGCCTCTTCCTGCTTTTGCAAGCCTTTACCCTGATTTCACTGAGCTACATCAGAGAACCACACACACATGTAACTGAAGCAGCAGAGGAGGCACAGAGCTCCTCCACAGAGTGTACACACACCTTTACTCTACATAAGTTTGTCTCTAGTAAAGGCTAACTTCCCAGATCTGTGGGTAAAAGTCAGGAAAAACCTCAGACATATTTACAAAAACACACACTGTACCGGCTTTGAACTTCTGTACTTTCCAGACACCATGGTCATTTAGGATTTAACAAAACAGGTGATGTAACATCCTTTAAAAAAGCAGCTGCAGAATCAAAGAGCTTGCAAAAAACCCCCAAATCTCTGCACCCTTTGGCTCTGCCCTTGAGAAAACATATTACGCTGAAATTCAATAGCAGAGCACTCCTGTTGACAGCTTTTCACTGAAACTACCTGCTGTAATGAAGTTAAATCACCATATTTTCAGCACTATAGCCTTAGTTTAGTTTAGCAACAGCCTTGACAGCAGTCCAGAACTACCTTGTGCAGTTCACTTAATCTGTAAACCACTGAAACTGTAATGTGTTTAAAGTAGGAGCAACATCTGTATCTAGACTGCCTGTTGTATTAAGCAAAAACTCCTAAATCAATGACAACTTTTCTTCATCCTTCATGACTCTAGGTTTCTTCCACAGAATATACTGATATTCTAGTTCAGAGAATTCCTGGAAGAATTGTTTCAGGCTGTCACCCATCCTTCTGGAGATGACTGAAGCTTTAGGATTGCCAGTGGCAAAAAAAAAAAAAAAAAAAAAAAGCCTCAGCAAAATGTGTAATTCAAATCAAAACAATTACTTTTACCCTCCACCCTACAGTGACGTCATGAGAGGAGGAAGACAGACTCCCATCCTCAAAATCCTATTAACTTATGGTAGAACAGAAAATTGTTGTGTTGGTATCACATCACTATCCAAATTAAGGGGTTTAGGGATATGCAACTTGGTTTCCTGCAGTGATTTTGATCTCTTGATTTTTCCAAAAGATTTTTAGTTTAGGTGTCCATTACAGGACAAGTGTTCTCATTTTATAACTTGCTGACATACAGGCAATTAGAGATCTTTACAATATTTTTCCGCTACTGATGCCAAGGATGCAAATATTGTTCAGGTACTAAATCTCTGCATGCAGTAAGGAAATCATGAAACAATCAATTTGCAACTAAAATTGTATCATTATTGTTATAACATATTGAGAGAGGAGAAAATATAAAGTCATCCATTCACAAGACAGCATCAAATTGTTAGCTTACATATTTGAAAGTGTTTATTTTGATGAGGAGTTTGCCAGAGGTCTATAGCCTGTGTCTGTGTAAGTGTGTGGTTTTTCAGATTTTTTTTTTTGTAACACCACTTCTTCTAGGACAATTCCCACTCCCTTCTGTCACTTGAACTAGGTTAAATTCAACATTTAAGCTTCTTCTAGTACAAAATTATTATAGAAGCAATTAAACTTCCTGCAAGTGCAGATGTCATGCCTGTTCAAGGGCAGAGATACTTGGCAATTATGGAAAAAAAATAATGAACCATAACTAAAATTTGTTCTCATACCTTCACTGTCCATCCATGATTATTCCTCTCTACAGTTCTGTTTACATGAGGGTGCAATTGCAAAACTACATAAACTGTTGTACAGTTGAGTGCTCCAGGTATACCAATCTGCCTTTATTTAGTGCAGGGGTTTGCATAAGGCAGAGTTGCAAAACTCCTCCTCACCACAGGTATGCAATTTTTAGAGACCTTTATTTTAGAAACAGAAAACTAGACAGAGAGGCCAAAACTAACACAATCCTAGGACTAGCACGTCTGAAACCACACATACACAAAGTTTATGTTAACCTCCCACTGTTGTGTTCTATGGTTAGTAACAACCTAAAGGCAAGTCAAACAAAACAGAATTAATGTTGTTTCTGTTACCACCCTGCTGTGAAGCTTCCTCTTCACAATTTTTCTAAATTCACCAGCTCAATACCTACTACTGGTTTTCCCTCCTTTTCTGGTCCTCTGCTGCATAAACAGAAGAACTTATCCAAACAGGCTCCACTGGACAAACTAGCTTTTTGTACAATACAGGAACCGACCCAGGAAGGAACAGAGGAATCAAATGAAATAAAATGACAAAGTTATTACCATGGTCTAGGCTGAATGCCAACACAGACACGATTAGCGTTATCTCAAGACATGACACTAGATTTCTTAGAGGCTTTTTACCCTATACAAATCACTACTTCAGAATTCTTCTAACACATTTCAAGAGGGACTGCATAAATTCTATAATCATAGAATCACAAAATCATAGAATCATTAGGATTAGAAAAGATGTTTAAGATCATTGAGCCCAACCATTAACTAGTATCACTGTGCTCATCATTTAAACCATGCTTCCCAATTTCCACATCCACACAGTTTTGGATCACTTCCAGGCACAATAGCTCCACCATTTCCCTGGGCTGCCTGTTTCCATATGCCTGACCATCCTTTCCATGAAGAAATTTCTCCTAATATCCAATCTAAACCTCCCCTGGTGCAAATTGAGGCTATTTCCTCATGCCCTGTCTCTTGCTACCTGGGAGAAGAGGCCTGGCTACACCCTCCTTTCAGGCAGTTGTAGAGAGTGATAAGGTGAACCTTATCTTAACCTGAACCTCCTTTTCTCCAGGCTGAACAACCCCAGCTCCCTCACCTGCTCCTCATAGGACTTGTGCTCCAGATCCTTCACTGGCCCCATTATCCTTCTCTGGACATGCTCCTGTTTTGAGCTAGGCCAGGATGCCATTAGCCTCCTTGTTCACCTGGGCACACTGCTGGATCATGTTCAGGTGGATGCTGAGCAGCACCACCAGCTCCTTTTTGGCCAGGCAACTTCCCAGCCACTAAATCATTGCAGGTATAGCAATTCAAATGGGAGATGGCAACACTGAGGGAGAGAAAAACTATTCTATGTTGATGATTCCTTTAATTAGTGGGATTTCAAATCTTTTCAACCACTGGTCATACTGGTGGCTCAGGGCTGGCTAGAGTCTCCATTTTATTCAGGCACATTGGCCTTAGGAAGTGGAGCTGCTTTAGATTTTTATCAGAGTAACCAAATACAGACCAAAGCCCACTGGTATCAATATAGAGTTTTAATGTCAACAGGCTTTAGAATCAGGGAAAGTGAGTAAAGTGCTCCTCAGTACTAACTGACTTTTCACTGCCAGTTCACTGAAAACTGAAGACACAAAAACCCCCTCTAGAAAAATGTAACACATTTGTGTCCACTATTGCCAAAGAATTTAGCAAGAAATAGAACCCCCAAAATATTGCACAATATAAAACTCCAATAAAATAAAATAAACCAAACAAAAATCCCCACAAGTGTGGCACTAACATCTTTTCCATGACTGGTCAAAATTTTCCCACTATCAGAACTATTCTTGTGAAAATCAGCTGCCCTTTGATGACCTTTCTGGCTTTCATCATTCCTAAAGTCCCCAACACCTGAAAATCAAGCATTTTAGTCTGCATGTCCTGCCAGCGTACACATTGTGGAAGATTCAGCCGAGCGGACCCAGGTCCTGAGGTGACATTGTGACTGACATTGTAAAAATCACAACGTACACACAGATCTTACTACCAAAGTTTGAGCTGCTTCAACACCGACTCCTACAACCCTGTGAAGAGCAGCATGACCGCAGGCACAGGTGTTACACAGAAAACCATTTAAGAACACAGCACAAGCATGTGTTCCCCTACTTTGCTTTTTGCCCCTTACAGTCACCTCATTTTTCTGTGTCCGCCTCAACATTAACAACACCAGCATTGCATTAATTTGTGTGTGACAAGTATCAAAAACACAAGGTGAGACAACCCTGAGCACGTTTATGAGATTCCTCCAGTAAGAGCCAGACACTCAAGTAACCAAATACCAAAAACCATAGGGGCAGCACAGCAAGAGGCCAGGATTTTTTTACGAGAGACAAATCTCAAGTCAGTCATCCCAAAACATCTCTGCTGTGAGCTGTCTTCACTGATGGTTAGCACCTGATGTAGCCGAGTAGAAACTTCCTCAAGAGGCAGTGGACCTCACTCCTTTACCTGGGCCTTCCTCTGCAGTAAAGGCTGAAGAGGACAAGTCTTGTACATTAAAGGGCCCTGTGCCGAGACCGCACCACCACCAGGCAGCCGGGTGGCCTCTCCTGCTTCTTCTGCCCCGGCTGCTCGACACCCAGAGCAGCGACGGGACACGGACCAGGAGGAGATGCTGGCAAACCCTCCGCGCACGGCACGTACCGGGGGGCACCCAAATGCGCCAGCAAGTGGCTAAGCCTGGAGGGCCGTGCTGGAGGTCGCGGTGTAAGTGAAGCGAGGCGCTCCGCGCAGCCAGCATCCCACTGGACGTGGGTCTGCGCGTTTCCCTCCTTCTCTCCATGCCACAGAGGAAAGTGCCCCAATGCTCCTGGGCATCGCCCGCTGCCGTCGCACCCCAGCGTCCCTTCACAGCAGAGGCGCGCACCCACGGACACGCCCGCTCCCACGGACACCCACAGGCCCCACGGCCGCCCCCGCACGCACTTACTGAGCGCCGCCACGGTGCCGGCCTCCAGCAACAGGCAGTCCTGGCGGCTGCGAGCCTCCAGCAGGGCGCTCGGCCCCGGCTCCTGCTTCCAGAGCAGCCGCAGCCCTTTGCTCAGAGCCATGGGAGCCGCCGGCCGCGGGCAGGACGGCGCAGGGGTCCCGGTGGAGGGGGTGGCGAAGGAGCCTCCCGCTCGTCGGGCGCACGGCGCGGCGCTCGGGGGCCGCCGGCAGCCCCGCGGGAGCTCCTCCGGGCGCCCGGCCCCGGCCCTGGCCGCTTCTCCCACGGAGGCGGGCCAGGAGGGCGGCCGTGCCCCGCTGCCGCTCGCCGGTCACCTCGGCAGGCCTCCGAGTGTCTCCGCCGCGGAGGCGCCCAGCGCAGGGCGAAGGAAGCGGAGCGTCCCCGCGGGCGGACCCGCCGCTGCGTCCGCCTCCTCGGGGAGCCCCGGCTGCAGCCGGCGGGGCGAGAGTGACCTTCCCCTTTGCTCTCCGCCCTTCTCTTCCCACTCGCGGTAAACTTTCCAGAGTCAACTTTGTCCCTCTGGCTCCGCGGCTCCGGCTCCTCCTCCTCCGGGACAGGTAGAAGCCGCCGGCGGGGCGCTGCTCCCGCCCTGCCCGCGGCTGAGGGGAGGAGCGGCGGCCGCGCCGCTGAATTCGGGCAGGGCTGTGGGGCCCGGCTCGGCTCGGCCCGGCCCGACTCGGCTGTTCCCGGCTCCGCTTGCCCCGGCGGTGCCGCTCCCCACCCCTGCGGGTGGCGAAGGTCGCCGTCGAGCCGCCGGGAGCGCGGGCGGCCCAGCAGCGCCCTGAGGCGCCGGAGTTGTTCCCTCGGCCGGCGCCGCTGCTGCCCGGGGAGAAGCCGCGCTCCTTCCCCCTTCCTGCGGGAGCGGCCGCCCGGGCTCCCGGCGCCACTCCCCGCCAGCAGAGAGCTCCCCTCGGGGCTGCTTTCCGATTGTGCACTGTCCCGCGATATAGTTTCAGGGAAAGGCACAGTGCACGTGTTCTGCTGTTGCAGGGTTCCCATCACAATTCCCTGGTGAGTCTGCTGGTTTTTTCCAGAAGGAGTGGATTGAGGAGGAAGGCACAGGTACGCCAAAGTGTTCGGATAAGAGAAAAACTCGCTGTAACCTCTAGCAGAAAATGTAGTCCTATTCATACGGGGTAAACCAAGCAGAATTTAATTTTTTAACATCACGAATTATAATTTGAATCCAGATGTAGAGAAAACTGCGAAATTCAAAATGCCCAAACTGCCATCTGTCATTGTTGTCTCACATTTACTTTGAGAACGTCGGTCCTGGCACTGCGCTTCCAGGTGGAATGTCACAGTCCCTGCTTTCTTTGAACGTGATGGAAACAAACTGCAAAGCAGGTTCTGTCTTTCTATCACACACGTCTGACTTATTTATTTTATAACCAGCAGTAATTCGGAAAGGGGATTGATTTTACATTTGTTTATGGTACCTCCTTAAAAAAGCATTTTGAAAGGAGCTGGTATGGAAAGTGGGATTGGTGTTTGGGATTGGGGGGTTTTTTCCCCAATCCCAAACCTTGATTATAGTACATAGGGTGAGATTAAAAGTACTGTGTAAAGTGAAAGAAATGACCCATAAACTGTAGAAATTTGGTGACCAGGATGAAAAAAGCAAGACAGCACATAGCTCAAAGTTTGGGAGTTTTAAAGGATGTAAGAACATAGATTAACCATGCTCAATTTTAAACAGAAAAGGGATGCCTTTCTAACAGCCACCCAATGCTAATGGCAGACCAAAAATTGGTTTATGTCTTTGACACTTTTCACTCTTTCCCTGGAGAAAAGTGCTCATTTGAGATGAAATACTTGAAGTATCGCTTAATCAGTGCTTCCCCAGAGAGTTGTATCACATTACTTTAAAAAGTTGCCCTGGATCATGCACTTATGTGTTTAAAAATAGCAGCAAGAAAAACCCACCTCTTTTTTTTTTTCTTTTTTTTTTTTTTTTTTTTTTTTTTTTTCTTTTTTTTTTTTTTTTTTTTTTTTGTGTGTGTGTGTATGTCTTTGCCTTTGAGGAATAATTCTTCACAGTCCCCTTTAAAATCCATCATAAGAGCAAACTCTCACTGGGAGGACACGAGTATGTCCCTCTCTATTGCCTGTGTTTTAACTCCTTAGTAATTTTTGTTAGTCCTTTTCATTGCAAATTCCAAGACCACACAATTTAGGATTGTTAATAAGAAGTTTACTGTCATATTTGTTGGGTAAAATACTGAAGAAAGGATTGGTGCACCTGGGATAGTATTTTTTTAGCACCTGAAATAATTTTGAGGGAATAAGGATGTAAAAGAAAAACTCAGATGAAGGTGGCAAACTGGAAACCTTCAGCAGTGTGTATGACAAAGCACTGCTTCATAGGTGGCTCTCTGAGTCTGTTTTAATCTGTTACAAACAGATCTCTTCAGTGTGTTCCAGTTGCAGCACATCCACTCAAAAAGCAGTAAGTCAGTTAATTAGGCTTTGTGTTAGAAACACAAGCCTGAGAAAGCAACAATCAGAAAATGGGGAAGAGTAGCTGTAAATAAAACAATTCAGTTTACAAACCTCCTTCACAAAGAATGACATCCAAATTTAGGGCTCCTGTAGGAACCTTCCTCGATATATTGGGGATGTGTGCAAATGTGTTCTTTTCATAAGATCTTTTCATCTAACCAAAGTGTGTTTCAATGCATGGAAGTCCATTTTTAAGGGGAAGTGTTGAGATTGACAGATCATCTTTTAGCAGACATTTGGAGCTGAGCTGTCTTGCTCTGGACCTTATGTGTGTGAGTATCATGGAAGCAGTCATTTGAGGAGTCCCTCAGGTGAACTCATTCCCTCTTGCACAAAGCTTGTTTCCACCCAGGCCATACACCCTCATTACCTCCTCAGCAATTTTTCATTTCGTTCTCCTTTCTCTGTGGAGTTTTCCTTCCTTTTAATCTCCTACCTTGACAATTTCATCATCCTAGTTTCTTTGCCCCTCTTCACCCATCATTGGTTCTTTATCACTCTTTCTACCTTTGAGCAGTCCCAGATATTTTGCATTGCTTTCTGAATGTTCCCACAGCTAAAAAGTGGGAGGTGATCTGCTGCTGCCCCTGCAGCCTTCAGCTGGGAGAAGCAACAGGTTGGTGGGCTCTCTCTGCTATTCAGCATGCTTAGAATAGTGGGACTGGTTTTGAGGGTGCAGTGTCCCTTTGCTTATCTTCTCTCTTTCCAAATCCTTTTCCAGCTACTGTCTTCATAGGGGCAGGGACATCCTTCTCCTTCTGTATCAGAAGGGGAGGGATCCTTGAGGTCTGATGTTTGCTGACTGTGGAACTATGTGAAATGCACTTCAAACAAAATTGCAGCAATGCTATGTTGGGGGCAGCCTCCACGGTAGGAGGACACAGCCCTCAGCTACTAAATCAACTTCAGTTCCTGTTAACTCACCTGTGGCATAAATTGTGTTGAAGACAACGTTTGCACTGTGTTTATGCAGATTTTTAAGCATTGAGCTGTTACTTCAGTGGTAGAAATCACCTCAGTGTAATTTCTAAACACTTCTATCTTTTTCAAAGTCACTCCATTTGCTTTGAATTTCTAATCCCTCCTCCTCCTCAGCCACTTGTTTACCTTGGAAGCATTGCAATGCATTATAGTGACTCCTGTTGTTAGGTCCTTCTGGTAATGGATGCTTCCAGGGTCTGGATAACTGCCTCCCTGAAAGAGAGTCCTGCATGCTGATCTTAGCAGGTGGCATTGTTTGTTTGTCTCAGGACCTGAAGAGGAACAACAGGGACGTTGCAAAACAGAGTTTAGAAGAACTGGATAGAGCAAGGAGTATTTGGCTTAGCTGTCTGCTCTGTCTGGAATGGCTGTGTGAACCCCGTATCCTGGACTTTGGGGTATAGAGTGGGTGTCCCTGTAGTATTACTTGTCTGTCTTTATGCACTATTGAGTGGACTTTGCAATCTGGGGCTCTACAAAAAGCTTTCGTGATACACTGTAGAAACAAATAAAATACACTTTTCTTTGTCTGATATTATGCTACTGAAATAGCTTTTTTAGTAACTTTTTGAAGCTCTGAGATTAAATATAAGTTTACTTATGATGGCATTTCCTCAGGATTTTTGGCCACTTGCACTTAGCCTCAGTGGTCATGAATTCCTCAGGAAATGTGTGTGCTTACAAGGTCATTGAAAACAGTTTGGGTTTTGCCTTTTATGACAAACTTTTGACTTTGGCAAGTAAAGAAGAAATAGGGGAAATATCTCAAGATATTTTTTCCTGCACATGGCAATCAAAACAAGTAACTGCTGCTAATATGCAAAAACTTCTACTATGTTTCCACATTTTCAAGTTAACATTAGAAGGAACTTCATTTACAGCTGAATTTGACACAGAGAAGCATTTATAACTTTTAGGCTAAAGTGCTCAAAATGTTGCTCTGAAAATGACTGTGGGGTTTTAATGTCACTGCTTCAGTGAAATTGAGAGAGGAGCTTTCTATTCAAGTTGCTTACACTTCTGGCCTAGTAAAGAACTTAGTGTGCAAAAGGCATCTGGTACTTCATTACAGAGACAGTCCAATATTGTTTGAGCACTGTTACACACCCACATCAACTGCATTTCCTAGAAAAAAAACCTGAAGAGCATGACAAACATGAGTGATAAATTAGTATGCTTTGTTTAGATTTTGACAAAGAATGTTTGAACTTGCCATGAGTGTAAAAGGAGTGATGCAGGGACGTTTTCTTTGCTTCAGTTAGTTACAATATTTTCAAATTTCTGCTCCTGTTTATAACCTTTCCTGACAAGCTCCCCTTATTTCTTGCCACTGGGGTCTCTGATCCTTAAAATAGGAAAAATAAACTTTTAATGCTAATTAGTCTATATCATGTTACTCTTTAACCAATTATTTGGAAGGGGGGGGGGGTGGGTGCACATGTTCACACCTAAGCTTCTGATTCAGCTGGAGCTAAACATATCCCTGACTTTAAGTATATCAGTAGCCTAAATCTTGCAGCTCCTTGCTTGGGTGAATAAACTTCCTCCTCAAGTGAATAAACAGTGCAGGTTTGGCTGCTCAAGGTGGTTGGACTGGAAGCAAACTAGCTTTAGGCTCAGACCGAGTCAGGGTCTAGCTGGCTGCAGGCTGTAGCTCCAGATTGGCAGAAGATTGGGCTGTGAATTCAAGCTCTGAAGGTGTACCAGAAGTGGTTGAGAGATGCTGGGGTGGAGTGCTAAGAGTTTTAGAAATGCTGCTAATGAAAAACTGTGTTGCTGGGAGGTCAGTGGAATTTCTCACCTCCTCTACCACGTATGCTTTAACTCTGTGTGTGCTAAGTGCAGGAGGTCTCTCTCAAGAGGCAGATTGGCTGCATTCACAGGCACTAGCCTTTTCTTATTAAGAGACTATTTTCAGTAACAGCAGCTGTTTTAAAGCTTAACATTCTTCATCCCAAAACTATGTGCAGAAGAGCAACATTAGTCAGATGGTGGTTTTTTAGGCAGTAATAGTGACTAGACAACCAGATAATTTATTTTTTTTCTTCCAGACTGACATACTTATGATTAGTTGTAGGTATCCCTTTCTCGTGTTCAAAGGACACAAAGCCATAGAGTTTTCCACTGTTCCTTGCCTCATTTTCTGGAACTCCTGATAGGAAAAACAAAATGCTTAATAAAATAGAGAATTTGAATTTAAAGTGGGCTGCTCAATATCTACACAGGAAGAGCTGCAGCAAGTATGTAGGCAGTTTTTCCTCAGTGAGCACATGCCTCACCATCAAAAATCGTGCACACCTCTCTTGTGTATCAAGAGTGAAAGCAGATTTTATTGATTACCCCATTTCAAGGGCTATGGGTTTGCTGAGGCAAAAGAAACCCCTTCCTTTTGTCCATGAATCAGTTATGAAGAAAACTCCAGGAAGAGGCAATCCCAGATAGCCAGTTACGGCATTTCAGCAGTGTAGAGTGGCCATCAGTGTCACAGACAGTGTGACACTGGACTACTGGGAGAGACTGCCTGCAACAGAGTGATTCCTAACTTCATTCTTAAATAAGAATTTAACTATTCTGTTGATGGTCAGTATCTGTAAGAAGCAAAATCATGGTTGTTCAGGACCCCTAAGTTTCATTGTCTGTTGAGATGTTGTAACTACCCAGAGAGAAATAGATGAATACAGGAGTGGACAATGTAATAACACAACAGGAAGCTGATTATGATTCAGACAATGGAAAGCTAGAGAATTTAAAATAATAAAACCCACCCTTGTATTTTTAGAGTAACCAAATCATACAAAAATCAGGAAAGTCAAAGACAAAATACAGTCAGGCAAGTGACAGCAGGAGTTCATATGTTTCTGGATAATTTTGATGGTGCACTCTATATATTGAGGAAAGTGTAAACTTTTTTAACCTCTTACTATAATTCATTTGTTAATAAATTCTGTTAATATAAAAATCTTTAGTTATTTTGTCTTACTGGGTAACACAGACTATACTTTAAAAAAAAAAGGAGCACAGAGGATAGATGAGACCTCTAATGAGGCATTTAGAAAAGGGAGGGAGAGTAAGAAGACAGGGCAAAGAGAATGGCATTTCCATGCTCACTTCCTAACTAATTAATATTAATTCATTTAAAACTTACTGAACTTTAGTTTGTCCTCAGTGGGATCAGACATTCAAGGGGGAGTATTTTTATGAATTTTCTGTGTGTAAACATTAGTGGGTGTTGATTGAACATTATAGGACATGTTAACTGAGTTTATGTCCAGTATTTACAGTTGTAGTATTTTATAACAGGGTTTTGTTAATTAGATGAGCACATCTAATTAACAGAAATGTATATATAAACCAAATGGAGGCTCATATCTTGAAGTTCTCTCACATTCCAGTTTTGGGGGTTTTTTTCTTGCATATAAAACACAAAGCTAAATTAAAACTAGGGAATTTTTTTTTTGTGAAAAGAGTGAATGTTGGGCACAACCTGTCTATTTAAAAGTTTCCGATTTATTCAAGTATTTGAATGAAAAAAAAGGGTTAAAAATAGTTTTCTATTTGGAGAACACCTCTTTAATACAATCAAATCAGCCACCTCACAACCTCAAATCACACCTCACCACCATCCTGCAACTACTGAGAAAAGCCCTACATCTCTGGAATGGGTAGGTTAATTTCTTCAAAATCTGAAATACAGTCCAGAATCCCAGATGGTACATCAAAATTCAATGGAAAACATTCCCCAGGTTTAAGGTTTGGGATTTGTTTGCTGCACCCTTCTTAAGATATAGAATTTCTGGTTCATGCCTTTGGTAATGGACTACTGGTTGTTTGCCAGATACTAACCCAAAAAGAGTAATTCAGTCACTGTCTAAAAGGAACACAAAATGTCTTGCATGCATAGATTCACTCTTTTATGATCAAATGTTCAACATTTTTTCCATTTGAGTTGTTTCCAGTACAGCAAATGTGGTGCTTTTAAAATGAAGTAGGCTTCTTTAATTTCATTTTATAAACAGTTGCCTTGTGGCATTATGCCTCCCCATGCTTTAGAAAGCTCTGTCCATTAGTTTTCAGATTTAGGAGGAGTTTCAGACCAAGGAGCAAGGGGAGCAAGAGGCAGTGTAATAATATATTCCTATGAAGGAAGAGAACATATTTATTTACTTGAAAGACTGGGGGTTTGGGGGTTTTTTTCTATTGCTTTTTGGAAAGTTTAAATGGCATTGGGCAATAAATCTCAGGTGTTCCTCTGCTTCTTGGCAGCTTTATGGCAAGATAACTTAGACTGAATAGTTTTAAAAGACAGTGAATATGAACTAGTTCAAATCAGAATAGTTAATGGAGTTCCTCAGTATACCACTGAGAGAGAAGGTTAAAGAAAAACCAAAACATTAAAATAGAGCAAACTGGCTAAGGAGTCAAGCTATTTCACAGCCCCATTTATGGTGAAAGCAAAGTGAATAGCATATGTTTTTCTTGCAAGGAAAGGAGGACTGTAGAATGAGGTGTTATATCTCAGTGCTGCTGTAAAGGGGCATCTGACAAAGCACAGTGTGTGGATGAGGGGAACAGACAAGAAAAGAGAAGAACTGAGAGAAGACCGAGGTTCAAAGTTATTTGAACAAACATTTTGGTATGTTACATTATTTCTAATGCATCAATTAAACCCACAGACTATGTGTATGAGCAAGTAAACATAATTGGCTTGCTAGTCAGTGTTTGTTTTTTGACAATTTGACTTGTTTAGTTAGGTGTGCCATTCTGCTTCACTAGAACAGGATTTTTGTATTGCTTTTACAGAAAAGAATTGCCTGTACTTCTAACTCATGCTACATTCAGTATTAGCATATAAACCATTATGGGAGTCTGAGGTTGACTGAAATGACACATTCCCACCCCAGGTTGCAGGTGGTTTAGATTTCACTGTGCCTGTAGCTCTCATGCAATCCCTGTCAGCTGGGGATGGGTCATGGCACATGTAACAAAAATGATTATTCCACATAGGTGAGTAGGCTAGGCTGGGGCTCACTGGCCCAGCTGGTTGAAAGTTGCAGGAATTACAGTTCACTCATTTGCAGGCTGCTATTCTTTTTTTTCTGCTCCAAATATGTGTGTGTCCGTGTGTGTGTTTATCTCAAAAGTTACCTGAGTGAAAGGGAGGTGAGAAACCATCATTCTCTGTAGGCTGCACTCAAATCCTAGGATATTTCTTCACTTTCAGCCACCATTACAGGCACCCCAGTAGTACCAGCAAACCAGGAATGCTGGTGTGCGTGGGAAGGGGTGAGCACAGAGTGGGGGCAGGCCAAAATAATCTCAGCAACTTGGCGGTGTGGAGCGGAAAGACCTTGTGTGGGTGTGGCTTGAAAAGCTCAGCAAAGCTGTGGGGTTGGGAGAAAGCCAGCTCCTCGGGTGTGAGAATTACTGGGCCATGTAAAACTAACTTTGGAGGGCAGGGAAAGCTGGAGTATGACAGCAGTGCTCATGTCATCCCTCTGAAACCAAGAGAAAGAGCCCTTCTTCTGACACAGACCCCATCCACTACGATTCACCTCGTGCAATGTCTGTTTGCTGCTGTTGTTGCTACCTCTACTTCAGAGGATTGCCTTTCTTGCTGCCTTTCTTGCTGCCTTCCTGTTAGCCTTCCTCTTCTCTGTCCCTCCCCCTGCCTCATTCTCTGATGCTTTTTGCCCAGTTGGTCCACTGATGGCTAGTTTCTGTAAATAGTGACCCCGATACTTAGCGCTATTGCAATTACTTTCCATGTCTTTTAAAAAGGTGGGTGCAGTGACAGATTTCCTGTGCTGCTCTTACAGAGTAGCTATCTTGAATAATGTTTCCTGCATATTTTGGTGAGAGTTCAGCAGAATTCTCTCTTTACTTATTCCAGAAATCTGAAATAGACTTTGTCCGGTCTCAGAGATTTATTGCAAACTACATGGAAAGGCCAGAACCAGTGTAGATCCTTTCCACATGGAAACACTGATGCACAGAGTTCATAGTATGCCTGAATAAAAGCAGAGATGCTCTGTGAGTTTAGAAATGCCTCTGGGAAATCAAATTAGCTATTCTCAGTTTAATTCTAGAAGGTGCTGCTCAGAATGGATGAGTCAGGATACAACATATTGCAGAGAAGTCTTTATGACTACTTTTAAGCAACCTGTTGCTTTAAGAGGCCCATCTATACATATTGGGAAGGGTGATTACATTACTTTTTGTTTATCTGCACTTGAACTAATAGCCTAACCCTGGCTGTTGAGTTTAACTTAGTGGTGGCTGGTGTCCCATAGGAGAAAAATCTAAGGTATCCTGAGACAGATTTCTGTTTCCTTACCATGCCAGAAGTCACCTACACTCACACCACCTTCTCTCTGCCCTCAGGGCCAGCAGCTGTCTAGCACAGCCTCTTTGGCCAAGCACAGGGCAGAAGCGCTTTGCTTTGTAAGATCTTAGCTGGCTGCAGAGGGTCAGCTGAGGTGTCATTGATCCTGGGGCTGAGATGGAACCAGTGACTGTGCACATCTGCCCTGCTGCAGAGTTCATCACCAGACCTGTGTGCCACACACACCCCCGGACCCAGCCAGGGCTCGGCAGTGGGCCTGAGCTGATTCCTGTTCTCTGGCCCCACAGCAGGGAGAAACAGCCCAGAGCCTAGCTGCAGCTGCAGGTGTCTGCTCCAGTTCCCTTGTGAACACCCAATACAATGTTTACTTGTGGGCTGGGTTTGGGGTTTTTTCCATGTGACAAAAAAATCCCCTTCAGAAAGGGTTGTTTTATTTTACTATTTAAAAATGACTTAAGACCACTAGTCATTTTTATTAGATTCTAACGCTAGATAATTACAATATGAACTCCTGGCTCAGAAGGGAGCTGTGCCAGACAGCAAGTACAAACAATTTTCTGAACTCCACTCTTTTTTAGGAGAAGCCCCTCAATCCCCTGTGAACCCACTGCAGTCCCTGCAAGCTGTCCTTTTCCAGTGATAATTTTACAGCACACTCGAACGGATCCCAAATCCTGCAGCCATCCCGCAGACTTATTTTGTAATATAGCAGTTTGTGGATAGCAACCTCCTCTTCCTGATTGTGAATTTGGTTTAAATTTGGAAGACTTTCATAAACAGTTGCATTGTAGGCTTATTTGTTTGTGAGACTTTTTAGGATGTTGTTTCCTTTCTGCCAAACATTAAGACTTCGGTTGTAAGCAGCAGATAGACTGGCACAAGTTTTTACCCCAGAAAAGTTTACCTATTGCCAAACAAGCATAAACATGCTCAAAGTAGGGAAGAGGTGTTCTAGAACTACTTCCTTCCCAAAGGTTTGGAAAAAAGTCCTTGCTTTAAATTTGGTAGGTCGAATTTGTAACCAGGTAGAAAAGTGTCACTACTTAAACAGGGAAGACACATGAAGAGTTTTCTTACTCCTCAGTTTTCTCTGCTGGCATAACCAGTCTGGAATGGTGCAGTCCTGGTGAGTGCAGTCAGATGAGAATCTTCTGGGGCAGCGTGTCAAGCTCAGCAAATCCATCCCAGCAGCAAGCAGCCTGGTTTGTTACTATATTGCAACAGATGCTATGTTAAACTTTTCACTTCTCTCCCAGCTGTTGAATTTTTAAACAAAATCTTTACTGAGCTTAAAAATATGACTCAACTAGTTAGGAACGAGTTAACAGTTAGAAACAACGACCCTCACCCCTGTTAGCCCTTACTTCTGAGGCAGCTTTTCCTTTTGCAATAGTTTAACTTGATGAGTTACTGGATACACCAAACTTGACAAGATTCTGTGTCTGGCTTAGAAAGAATTTGGTTAAAAATAATAAAATCTAGATAGATGAACATTGGATAAACAGCATCATTCTCTCATTTTGGGCTTTGTTTCCAGCTTGTCATTGGACATTATAGTGATATGTTTAAAAACCCCAACCAAACACAAAGTTTGGATTCTCACATAAGAAGTTTAAGGGACTTTAAGAAATGTCAGTAGATATTTCAGATTCGTGGTACAGCTGTGAGTGCTGATAGATTTGTAAGGGGGGTGCTGTGCTTGCCAAAGCCCTCATGACAGCCTTATACCATGGCAAGAACATACCAGCAATGACACCTCCTGCCCTTCAGCAGATACAGGATTGCAGAAATGCCAACAAGATGAATGTAGTGCAATGTATGTCAGGAGTGCAATAAACTTTGATGGGTCCAGAAAGGTCTTGATGAGCAGGCAGTGCTCAAGGATCACATGGGAGCAGGGAGATATTCTTCCCCCAAAATGTGAAGCAGAAAAGTAATGAAGTGATACAATGAACCTTTTCATTTAATAGGATTAAGAGATCAACTTCAATCTGGATTTTCAGATATTACAAAGAGTTTGTGTTTGTTGAACTGTGTCTGAAATGGCAATAGTATTTGCAAATTATTTTAACATAATTATTATTCCAAAGAATTCATAGTCCTAGAAACTGCTATTATTCCTGTATACCAAGGGCTATAGAGTACAACAGCTAGCACCTTAACAAACCTAAATCTTGATGTAATTACAGATTGAATGAAGGCTGATAAATATTTAGCTTTGCCATTGGAAGTACTGTTATATTTAGTATCCAGTTTCATCCACAACTGTTTTTTTTTTTTAACAGACTGATTTTCTTCAGATATGCTGTTATAAACGGTCACAAATAAAAGGCTTGTATTGTCTTCCAATTTATTACTGCCCTTTTTACAATCCCTTTATCCTCTCCTTTGGTATCAAAAGGAAGAGAGCACACTCTTTAAAATTTTCATTCTATAAACTTCAGTCTGCTGTCCCACTGTTTTTGCGTCTCCTGTGGGTGACCAAATTCATTAGTCATCGAGGCATCACATAATCATGCAGGTGGGTGTGGGTGGATGCTCTGACAAGCAATTTAACAGGGACAGGTCAATAACTAAGGTCAAATAACTAAAATACAATTCAAATGAAACCAAATCACTTAATACTGTTTTTTAAAAGGCTCCCACAATCTTTCTGTATTTTCTGTTATTTTTAAAATCCTACTGGTTTTTATTTTTCTAAGATAACCTCTAACAATCCTCTTGGAGCTAGCACCTTAATTACATCTTTAGAATTACATATTTTTAGGAAAGCAGTTCATCAAATATTTGGGATTTTTGGGAATGAAATTTCACAAGACTAAAACCAATCAAGAGTAACAATTTTAGATCTACTGAAATTTAATTGCAACAGAAGGCAATGTGAATTAAGTGCGACCTTGAATTTTGACAAATGTGTGCTATGACAAGTTGATTAGCAAATATATTTAAAAATGAATAGTTGTTGGAGATGGTAGGTATAAAAGGAAAACTAAGGGTAGCAGAAGTCTGTTGTTAACAGAAAATACTAAGTATTACATGTCTTGCTTCACCCCCAACAGAAAACCATGACATACAAAAATGTATTTTAACAGAATACAGCCACAGGCTAGAATAAGGGAAGAATAATATCTAGTAAAATTGAGAAAGCTGGCTTCAGATAAGACAGGATCAGTTCAAAAAAATCCTATTATGAAGCAAACAGTTTTTAACCCTGTAGATGAGAACAACCCAGAGTTTAGAAAGTTCAGCAGGAATGCAGTAAGAATACTAGCTGGAATCTGAAGGAACACAAAAAAATTAGGATAGTTTAAGAAAATCTGGCCAATCAGGAAAGAATAAAAGGCCCAGAAGATTAAAAATAGGCAAACACATTCTTTATAAGACAAGGAAATTAAGCCAGTTTAAATTCAGCATCCCAAAGATACTGCAAAGATCTCAGTCACAACTCATGTGCAAAGAGCCATGGGAGAAAAAAAAAAAAAAGAAGGGAGAAAACAGCTAATCCAAGTTTGTGACTCAGATGTTCTTTCAAAAGTATGGGTGTAACTGACATTGCCATGAGACAGAATGGGTGGATTGGTCACCAGCCAGTCAATATATTTCTAACTCTATAAGGTTGTTTTTGTTAGGGTTGTTTAGATAAGAAAAAAGGGTTTTTTCTGCTCAAGTGGTTACCTCGGGTATTAGCATTAATTTTATCAGAAGAGTTATAGGAAAGGATGTGAAAAAAACCCCAACTGACCAAAGGCCCCCCCTGCCCCTTGCCAACTGACTGGCCTCTGCCTGGTGCATGCTCACGTCTGGGAGAGGCAGAAGCAGCAGTAGAGGACACTTTCCTAGCAAGTGCCTTCCCTGCTGCTGGACTGCACATCCTGAGGCTGTGGAGGGATAGTTTTGGCCAATCCAGACTGGCAGAGTGTCTGGTGTATGTCAAACTAAGCCACAGCACAAGAGATGCATCTCTTCCTTTGTAAGCGTTTTCTTTACAAGGCTGTTAGTCTGAATTCCTTCTAAGAGCCTGAATTAGACTAATTTTGGTAGCAGTAAAATTGATGTATTACTTAATTAGGATCAAGTGTATGTTAGGGTGGTACTTTCTCAATTATCTTGTCACAGAAAACAGGACTTGCTCGAGTGTAAAAATTTCCATACTCATGTACAGTTAGGACTTATTGAAGAACTCTCTAATTGCAGTCAACAATACACTTCCAAAACCACACCCTATAACAAAGTCTGCTGCTGCTGCAGTCTAATCCCACATTGGATTAACTGCAAACAAGAAATGCAGGTAGCCTTCCTCTCTGTACAGCTACATTTTTACTTTTTAAAAATGGATGTAGTTGCAGTAACGGAATAAGCAATTAAAGTATAAAGTTAAACCAAGCAGCTTGGGCAGTTCATGTCTTTTATGAAGTCACTGGGCTAACGCCAGTGTTTGGATCTCCCTGGAAGGAAAACACAAACCGGGAAACAGTAGTAAGGCTTGTTGATGCTGCAGACACTAATTATTCAGCTATGACAAACAAAACACAGGAGAGCACTGCTCAAGCCTTGCACTAACTTACTATTTAATGACTACATCTTTAGTGTGCACATTTTATGTTGCCCCCAACTCATGCATTTAAACTATGCCACTATTCATGTCTAATTTAAAAAACAAATATCAAAGACAATCGAATTTCTCTTCTGGGTCAACACCATGCTGACACAAAGCCAGGAATACACAGTAGCACTGTGCTCTACTACTTATTTGCAGTCAGGAGGGTTCCATCAACCACGAGCTGGACTGACCTGAATAAAGAAAGCTTACAACATATGCGTAGCCTTTGCTGGTTTGCAGTCACTAGCACTATTATACCATCCAGTTGGGGTGCCTGCTTGATGGAAGACACATGGATGCTTCCTCATTCCTCAGCTGGCCTGTGTGTAAGCTGGCAAAAAGCTACAGGGAGGATTTGCCTCATACTGCATTCACCCTGTTAAAAACCAACGTGGTGACTTCAAAGAAAAAGATAAAATAGTCTGGTGGATATACATAAATATTTATTATCAGTTTAACTTCATTTTACTAGAAATATTTAAACAGTTTTTCTTTTTTTTTTTTTTCTTTTTTTTTTTTTTGCCAAAATGTTGCATCTGACACAGTTGCTACTGTCATAGCTTCCCTGCACTGGGAATGCAGAGCTTACACTTAAGATTCCCAAACAACCTATTAAAGAGCTTTCAACTTTAGTGCATATGGAGCTGTTTAAGGATTGGTAAAAAGAACCCCCTTCCCCCTCCCAAATGAAGTCTGTTACAAAGAGATTTCATTACCAAAAAGTGAATATACAAATGCTAAAAAAATGCTGGCTTGAAAAAGTGATTTCAGAATTTACTGTACACATTGTAACAATTTATTATATAAGCTGCTTCTACATGCAAGCAGATCTTAACATTTGGTGTAAAACATTTATACACATTCTTTACAATTTGTACATATTTAACTGGCTGTATCAAACAACACTGCGCTATGGAATTTTGGAAGCAAACAACTAAAATTGGGAGGAGAAAAAGACGAGGCCTATAAAAGGTGAACAAAACTTGTGACACTGAGAAGCATCTAGACTTAGGCTTAGTCTTGTTTGGTTTGGTTTCAGGTTACTCAGGCAGACCCAGATTTTCCTTCTAGCACAGAAATGTAACACCAATGCAAAACAGAGTAAGGCAACTATTGAACCAGCAGACTATACCCGTCACTTAGAATGGCTTATTGGTAAAATGCCTTTTTTAGTTGGTTTTTTTTTTTTTTTTAACTAAAATATTTATTTTCTAGGCACATTTTAGCAAAAACTGCATTTTGGCTTTCCTACTTGCCTATGGCAAGAAATTAATTACTGTACTTGGTGCCCATTCTGAACACAGTTGGTGGTGGCTTTTTTGGTTTGATTCTGTGAAAAGCCAAGGCCTCAAATGGTATTCCAGTAGTTTGGAAGAGGATACTTAGTCACTTGATAAAAGATGATGATCAAAGAACAGAGTTTGTGTGATAACTAACGATGTTATTCAGTACTTTTGTCACCTTTGAGTTTGCATTAGAAGGCAACAAAAAGTTAACCTGAACCAACAGTACCCCATACTACTACACGAAGACCTGAGCTTAGCTGGAATTTGGGGATGTCTACTAGCTGGGGTTAGATGTGGCAGTGTCCCCTCTGCTGAAACACTACAAACTGTCAGAGGGGAAGCTGTACAGCACTGAGAAACACCAGTGCCTTATGGCATAATACTGGGGGTGTCAAAGTGCTGGTATGGAAAACTGTTTTTCACACTTTCCTGAATGGCTCGTTCCTTGTTTGTACTTCGTCTTCTTACACAGTGCATAGTGAAAAAGTGAGCCTGACATAAGCTCTGAGGTGGTGCACCACAAGAACAAGATTTAGTTAGAAGAAAAAGAAGAGAGGGAAAAATGATTTATATTTACCAGAAGTCATACTGGGAGGAGGATGCCATGGCTGCGTATGGGAAGCTGAACTTAAGAACAAAGCGTTCATTCAGGAGATTATCCCAAACATGTGCCAGAAACATACATGAATATAATTCCTCCTGGTTACACTGGAGAGCTCAACTGAATATAATGAGTATTAAGTAATTTTCTTAAGTTTGTCTGCTTTCCCACTAAAAAAAAAAAAGCTACAAATGTGTCACTCTGGTGTTGATCCAGAGTTTTTGGAAGAACATCTGATAAACAAGTCTTTGTGAAATCCATGGCAACATACCAGTTTGATAATTTAGATCCCTATAACTGACAGTATTACCTAGCTGTTTCTATTTAAATAATGATACAAATGGGAGAGCTTTCAAGACAGGAGAGGCTTATTGTATGATTCAGGCCGATAAAGTAAAATTTTAAATAATACTTTTTTTACAACTGATTCTTGTTGGTTTGGGGTTTTTTGGGATTTCTTTTTGCAAAGGCTAACAAATTTTTATTAGCATTGCCCCCACATCAGAAAAGCACTTTGGAGTTGTTCTTTATTGTTGAATACTCCTTCCTCTCTACATCACAGGAAAGCGGCTGAGTGCCTGCCTCAGCTTCTGTGCAATCTGAAACAAAGAAACAGAAGATATTTAATATGTTGTCACTTTACACTGTGCAGAAATATGATGACAGGCTAAGAAATTAGGTGTTCCCTTCTGATGAAAAACTGCAGGCATTACTGCAGGTTTTGTGTATACAGGACTCTCAAAACATTCCATTATAAAGACTTCTCATATATACACTTCCTGCCTTGTTAGTTTGGTACTTTCACTGGTCCAGTTGTGTTGGAGAAAGCATTGTAGGCAGGGCTGTTATTCTGCCTCTTTATCTAGCACTGCACCAGAGAGCTACAGGAACAAAGCCAGATTTTCCAGGAAACCCACCTCCCTGCTGAAGCAAGGCTGAAACATCAGAACAGAGCTCCTGTGCACTCCCCACAGTTCTCATGGTAGCCACCACCCCACATGTGAACATATGCTGGGGGAGAGAGGACTAGTACAAGAAAACTGGTGAGGCTGCAACCAGAAGGATCGAAATAGACTGGACAAGAGGCTGAAAGAAGGTAAGGGGAAACCTAAGCCTAAGCCCACCAGATTTGTTAAGGAAAGTAAGCAAAGTGACCTGATGGGGGACCTACAGTTCACACCCACTAAAGATACCCCTAAAGCTCCACTGGCAACTTTTATGGCTGTGAAGGGGCACCAGTTACTTATGAGACTTCTTTCAGTGATAGAAGTCAGGTTTCTGGAACATTCAGACTCAAATGTTTTACAAGCATATCATGTAAGAAAACTTGTTCTTGGTTTATTTTAAAAAAAAATCACAAGGAATACATGCATGAGAACACTGTTAAATGAGAACTACAGTGGTACAAAGAGTGCTCAGACTTAACATATTTAATGTCACCTGAAACGTTCCTGTCCCTCCTGCCCCACACTTATACAAGTGTAAATCAAGTATATCAAGCTGTAAATCACAAAAGCTTCCCTTCTCACTCCCATCCTATGTGAGGAAAGTTTTGTTGAAATGTTTTATTGTTCCGTTCAGTGCAGCAGGCCTTGATTACTGCACATTGGAGAACTGAAATTCTTTGCAACCCTAGTACCAGCATGGTGGGGGGGGAAGTCAATCTATTGACAATATGGTTTCTGAGCAGTGGTTTTTAGTTCTACTAGGTTTATTGTAACAATCATGTACATAGGACAGTGTCTATAGGAAAATACTATTTAAACCAGTTCTTTCTGTTTTCAGGTTTTTCTACAATTTCTTTTACAATTTTTTGTACAATTCTTCAAATATCTGCTCTGTGGGAGCACGGATTAAACTCTGTATTTCCTATAAAAGCAGCAGCACAGTACATGCCAAGCAAACAGTGCTGAAGCTGTCCCTTACCGTTTCATAGAACTGTGCCTGCTGCTCCAGATAGAGACGAATGACGCTGTTGTAGTCATAGATCCGGTTACTGTGGAAGTGATTCATCTCAGCTGCAATCAGACCCAGGAGACAAATTATTTAACAGAAGCATTTATAATTAGGAACAGTTTCCCTCAGTTCAAGTCAGTTACTCTGCAGCAAGTTCAGTGTCCAGACCTGCCAGCACAGTTACTGTTCTCACGCATCCACAACCTGTTCTGCCTTCAGCACTCAAGCTATCGTGGAACTGTTGTCCCATTAGTAGGGGGTCAGCTACACACCAACCTGGACACTTCCCGGACAAAGCCAGGTTCTTGTATTGCAATACTCAGGTGCACAAAGATTTGATAAAAAATACAAGCAGGATTTTCTTCTACTGTGGTAACTGTTCCTCCCTGAAGGGTTTCCAACAGAATTTTGGCTAGGACTTTCAGATTTCCAAGGGTATGGATATCAAGCTGTAAGCCACAGCTGTAAATATTTAGCTCAAAAAAGAAAGGACAACAAAAAAAGACACAACCAGTAGTGTCTGACCCATTCTTGACTTAGGCTGTTTCAATAGATACCTGAGAAACAGTATCAGTGAATCTGTAACACCGTACGCCAATTTTTACATCTCTCCTAAGATCACAACTTATGGCCGAAAGAAGAAGTTAAATATATATTGGGATATCAATGGAAGGAGAAGAAGCATTCTACATTGTAGAAGTCATCCTAGAGGTCTCTAACACAATTACCACACATAAAACATAATCCTCTTGCGTCACTGTGACTAAGAAGAAGGGGGTGGGGAGTTTTCTTGGTTGTTTTTAAAATCAACTTTGTGTGCTGCTCTGACTTCGTCACATAATATATCGAGTACTCTTGGCTTTAAATCATCTAAAAATGATGCAACCCCCTCAGCAATGAGTAATCTCATTGAAGTCAGTAACAGGATGCACTTAATGGCTTGATATCCTGCAGGATTGAGCCCTGACTCCTCACTTCCCCAGTTCTTCTAGTGGGGTGTGCTGCACCTTATATTTACAACACTTCTAACCTAAAGAGGAAAAAGTTCATTCAAAAAACATCCAGGAAATGAAGATCTTATCTAAAAGGACATGAATCTTAGCTGGGAAATGGATTATGTCTGACTAAACTAAAAGTCAGAAAAACACTTCTGCTCATGATGATCTTCTTCTTGCACCAGAGTCCATGCTTTTAATTTGAGACATTATCAATTCCAAATCAAAGAATCAGCCTGGGGTAGTTGTTCTGGGGTTTTAAAATTGAATTTTCAAAACGTGTCTTTTGCAATAGCAGTATGAGATTAAAAAAAAAAAAAAAAAAAAAAGAGGGAAGGCAAAATAACTGCAATTTAGAAAAATCTAAGTAGGTCACAAAAAAGCCCTCACAAACAACCCATGGCCAGGTTTTATTTCTGGCAGCAGTGGATTTTCTTTCAAAGTATGCTGCTTAACAGAAGTACTTCAGAGGTCTACAACACTACCATTTAGCTCAAAATTTGGTTTACCTTGTAGTGCATAAGCCATGGTGCTCACACGTTTCACCATGTTCTGTTTGTCTTGTGGCGTTATTTTACTGGTTGCAACTAACTTGTCACTTTCTTTCACTCTTTCTATTGCTCCCTGTAGAAACCAAATGCAGAAAGGTTAAAAGAGTAGTCAACTTAGGGGTCTTCCTGGCAATCTAAAATGCCACTAGCTACATTTTTAGTTTTCATTCAGTACACATATGTATACAAAATGATTGATTCTGCCTTCTCATATTTTCATCCAAAGCTTGTTATTTCTCTTTATTGCTTCCAAGAATCCCTGAAAAAAGCGACTTCAAACACAGGTATGATCAGAGTCATCAGCAAATTGAGTTTGATATAGGCAGTAATACACAATGATATAGGCAGTAATACACAATGATATATACACAAAGGACAAATGGAACAAGTTTCAAATTATAGATGACCAACATAACTGACATCCAAAAGCCTGTAGAACCTTATTTGCACATTTTACAAGATGAGACAACATAAAACTGTCTTTCAAGGGACTACAACTCATATCAATGTATAGCCATTGATTCAGGAAAATCCTTGAGTCATATAAATAACAAGCATAAAAAGATATGACTCCCCTACACAATGTATTTGTGCCAAACAACATGCAAGAGAACCTATTTACATGTCTCTTGGCAGTACGTTTATGTTTCTAGTTTTAAAAACATTTCTTCTTCTTTTATGGTATTTTTTTCCCCAATGATTCTGTGTGATGAGGGACTGTAAGTGTCTTGAAGAAAGAACACACAAATCTGATATGCTTTTATCTTTGTTGCTCTCAGAACAACAAAGTTAACACTTCAAGTGATCAAAATAACCCCAATCCCACGTATTTGTGCACTGGTTTGAATACTTCACAATATTTAGTTTCCTGAAATACATTGCAGCAGACATATGACCATAAGGAAAACTCTATGACCAAAAAAAAGAAAAGGCAGAATATCCACAACTATACACCATGGCTTTTGTATTACAGAGAACAAAGTAGTTGGGGTTTGTTGCTGGTATTTTCTTTGTTTTTTCTTCCCCCAGAAATTTTAGAGCTTAGCTCTGGTCTCTGGTATTTGATATTAAAGGAACTTCTATGCAGTGCATGATTATTTATCACATACCAGCAAGCCAGCCATGCAAGTGAACACAAGTTTTCCTACAATACTCATATGGTTTTATTATTAACTATCACATAAGGCTCAAATATTACAAATCTACACTACTGCTATTCACCCCACTGGGACATGAAGTCAACCTGAAGAAAATCATGAACTTTCCACTGCTCTACTATAGCAGAAAGTCGTGATATTCTTGAGAGAAATTCTAGCTTTCCTTCCCTCTAAGTACTTATTTCAAAAATCAACAGAGCAGTTTCACAGAAACTTCCAGTGTTTCAGCAGCAGGGATCAGGCTGCTGCACAAATGCAGGGTAACATACCACCACTTTTGCTGCTGTCCCCACTGTCCAGCCCTTAGAAGGAAAGGCTCTTCACATACCTTATGAGCTGCTATGATGTCAGGGAAGCAACCAAGAAATCCCTTATATTCATGATTTGTTTCCATCAAAAAGTGAAGATCTTTCTTTGGCTAACAAACAAAGCATAAGCGTTAGTAAAGGTATCTGTGGGAAATTAACATCACAGAAAAGAAACTATACTGCCAAGAAAGGGAAGGAAACAATTGAAAAAACCCAAACCAAAATATTGTTTATGCAAGTTTTTCATATTTGCAAAGGGGTTTTCTTTAAAAAAACATAAGCTTTTTAGAGCAAGGCACTATGCATCATTGTGCAGATGCCTCTGTTCTTTATTTAACACTAGCTCATGAAGTGAAGGGGTTTGCCTTAAGTTTTCACCCAAGAAGAGTTTCCAGTACAGTCTCTCATAACATATACAAATATGTTCATGCACAGGTGCATCTCCTTAGTTGTCAACGTGGAAAGGTTTTTCAAGAGCTTTCAGACTCAGCCTTGAGATAAGGAGGATCTGCATTTTGGAGACTTTAAGCATAACAGGCTAAACATCAATGTACATCTTGAATAGCAACCAAGGTTTATTTAAGCCACATTTTTACTGAAGCAGGCAACTGCATGTCAAGGCAATGGAACAGGTTTGATACACAGGTATTCCCCCATATGGAGCAACAGCAAAATTTGGATCCTGTAGACAATTAGGGAATGCAGAAACTCTGTCCTTGATTAAATATCATTCTTTTGTGTCAGTAATGAAGACAGTTCACAGGCATCAGAAAATGAGCATGTTTAAAGAGCAAACAGTCATTTTAGTATTTTAGAAACCAGAATGTGGGTTTTCTGATCAACAGAAATGCCCTCTCATCACATTCCCCCTGAGCTGACATAGAGTAGAAAAGAAGATGAAAATGCATTTAAAAGTGTTAATAGCAATTTCATTTAATTGGTCTATAGCAGTAGCAGCTATATTTTAATCAAAGACGAGAAAAGAAAAGGCAGAAGTAATCCAAATAGGTGATATGTTTGTACACACTACACCATTGCATTCATAAAACTCCTACCTGATCTGCTACAAGACTGGCAATTTCTTCATAAGTTTTCCCTGCTTCTGTTATTGCTCCATTGAGATCAGATTCTCCTAGAAGTAAACGTCAGTGTTCAAATTACAGTAAATCAATTGCAACAAGAAACTTGCCTTGATTCAAGGCAAATTTATAAAATAGCCTATTTACAACAATAAATGCCTAGGCATCCTTTTATAACCAGCAGAAATAAAGAATTTTAAAAAATTAAAGGAGGAAAACTGAAGGTCCTGTAGAAAATTAATATTCTAGCACAGTACTAGGACTACTTACTTACACATTTAATAATACTATGCAGCTTAAATACACAGGTATTCCTCCACATAGGGCAACAGGAGGTCTACCAGGATGGAAAGGCAGGAAGAATGAGGAGGGTTGGAAAATACAGACTGACAAAGCTGATGTGCTACTAGCCCTGAGCTCTCTGACAGTCCTGGACCATAACTGTTCAAAGGTCAGAGAAGCCAAAGGAGGCTCAAGAAACTTTTTTCCTTGACAACAAGACTTCTGATCCTTTAGGGAACTCTTAGATAATATTTTCAAGCTCTGTAAAAATCACAGGTTTTCAGAGTGAGTTTCTAACTTTCATCCTCATATGAAACAGATCCAAGAGTCCTACAATCTACGCTTAACAATACGGACATCACCATAAATCCTAAGCTAGACAACACCACAAGCACTCATAACACTGTGTTACTAAGGACAGGCTATGTGGGACAAAGAGGGAAACAAGCCTTACATTCTTGTATGTTTCATGCCACTTCACCTTCCCATCCATGTTAGCTTGTCCAAAGCACGTAGTCAACAGTACAGAAAGCAAATTGAGGTAGAGAGTAGAAAGGCGAAGGTATAGTTTGCAGGTATCAAACTTCAGTTTAAGAAAATAAAATTTTCTTATGCTTTCAGCATGTCTTGATATTAGGCAGTGGTTAGTCTTTTATGAACTTTTTGATTTTATTCTATAGATATTAATCAGTGACTTAATTGAAATGTACCATAAATTTCACTAATGATTAATCTGAACATTTAAGTATCTTGTTTTACTACAATATATGGTCTAATCTACATTAGAGATTTATTACATAGGATTTCTTCATTTTAGCATGTCCTAAACAAAACAAGGTAATGACTGAATGTTGCTTCTATCAATCAATTCCTACTTTTCATTAGACTGGTTTCATAAAGTCAAAAAGCCATGAGGCAAGGTCCTAAGAACTAATAAGTCCAGTAACACAAACACTGCTAAACAAATCATTACTATTCTCCAATTTGAGCCTGTTAGAATAAAATAAAAATAAAACCAACACTAGTTCCCATTTTGAGACTCAAGAGGTACACAATTCATCAGATATCTTCACCTTTTTGTGAAACAATAAAAAAATGGAAGGTGATCAATTTTATTATTTCATGCTTAAGACTTAAATATTTTCAGTACTTCAGAAATCTTTTGTCTGCTCAGAAATAACCTTGAAGTAACTGCTGCTTAGGCAGCTGTCTCCTAGATTTTGGGATAAAACATGATATGGCTTCAGAATCAGAAGTCAGGTTGGTCTAGATGTTGCCATTCATTTTACAATGCCATAAAAGATGGTAACTTTCCCTATCTTGGAGGAAAAAAAAAAAAAAAAAAAAAAAAAAGGGAAGAGTATGTATATTTAAGTTGACTCAGTACAACAAAATCCTCCCCTTCTGTTCTGAGCTCACTCACAGAACCTTCATAGATCAGAGCTTTAAAGGACCTAAACAAACCCTCCCAACACCAATTATTTTCAGCATTCTCAGCTTCTGAACCAATGCAAAGGTGGGAATTGCCTTCTTAACTCAGCCTGTGAAAGCTGGGCTGTGTTCCAGTGCAAGGATACATCAGGGGTTCTTTATCAATGGAATAGCAGAAAGCCCCAAATGTTGCTAACATTTATAACAAGATTTTGTAAGTGTTCAGTACATATACCCCCAGAAGAAACGGGGGGGGGGGGGGGGGGG